>CAIGRS010065834.1:0-11021 GCA_903798395.1 Fraxinus floribunda | reverse complement strand
TGCCACCCATTCACCATAACTACCATCATTCTCTTTCGGTACAGTTAGTTCACCAAAAATGTGGGCTCTCTTCTTCCGTCCAATGATATGCATCTCCTGTAATTTTGACCACACACGATAGTTAGTATCATCTAACTTAATGTGAATCGGAGATGATGTCTCATGAATTAACGATGTAACCACCTTGTTATCAGTCATTGTAAAGATGCCAAAAGGATATCGTTGTTCGTGCTGGGAATGAGTACCTCTGGGATTTCTGCCCTTTCAGGAATGTTGGTGTTTTATCTCTACAAGTCTGCAAAAGAAAACTCCAAATTACCAAAATGAAAACAGCAATAGAGTTAAGAATACTCCAGTCGAGCAGGTCAGGTAATGTAGCACTAAGCACTCAGGCTGTAACTGAGCTGAGAACTTCGAAAAGTGGTCGACACTGACTGCATTCTAGAACCTACGCTAAACCACAACCAAAACCAGCTGGAATTAAAATAGGCGAGCAGGCAGCTTGCATCAAGAATGAAATCTCTATATCTTTTAACTTTTGGTTGACAAGCGGAAAGTTTGGACGCAAGCAGGCTGGAGCTTGGTGCAAATGAGCAGCAACGAAGTTAAGAAAAAACTCTAGACAAGCAACAAGTCGGCGCGGCTGAACAGAAAAAACGAGAAGAAAGGCTCGCGCAGCCGGCGTCTTCTCTAACAGAAGAAAAAGGAAAAACGCGAAAAACACAGGGACAGGCTCGCGTGCAGCCGGCGTCTCCGGAATCGGTGCCGGCTAGGGACGACTTTCTCTGATACCAAGTCGAAATATTGGGAGAGTAGTACCAGTACTTTTGATTGATAACGTAACCTAAAATATACAGAGAAAGGAAAATTTACACTTTAGTCCCTAACTATAACAAGAACTACAACTTAGTACATATTATCTTCAACTATATCATCTGCTTATTGGCCTTGCTCAACTCTAAAAATCTTTTGTAGGGAAACCATCCTTTACAAAAAAACAAGCAGATCTTTTTTTCCCTCCAGATTTCGCCGATGACTTTCCAGTGGCCATGCAGGTATGTCTTCATATGATTCCTCTAACTATGATTGCGTTTTTGTCTTTAAGTAATTGAAGGAATGCTTTCTGCATTTTACTTTCATTTAGCACTCTCCTTCTGCAATTTTTCAGATTTCCCATAAATATAGCTTGATATATGTGATTACGAAGCTCGGACTTCTCTTTGTCTATGATTTGGAAACTGCCACAGCAGTTTACAGAAATAGAATCAGTCCGGATCCCATCTTTCTTACTTCTGAAGCTTCTTCTGTTGGAGGTTTCTATGCAATCAATAGGCGAGGCCAGGTTTTACTTGCTACAGTAAATGAAACAACAATCATACCTTTTATCAGCGGCCAAGTATGTATGCAGTCTTTACATATATGGTATATCCATCTGAAACATTTTCCGTCTACAATTATTGAGTGTTCCTGATTATTTTTCAGTTGAACAATTTGGAGCTTGCTGTCAATCTTGCCAAAAGAGGGAACCTTCCAGGTGCAGAGAATTTGGTACGTCAATCCTTGCTCTTTATGCTTTTTCATCTTTTCAGATTCCTTACTGATGGAAGGCAGCTAGCAATACCTTTACTTGTAGAATCTTGCTTAGCAATGTGTTTATGCACGTTTTCTTCTTAGAAGAAGTATAATTTATGCTGGGGTTATTTCTATTATGAATAGGTCAGGATTCTATATTGAATAAGCACGTTTTCTATTATTACATCTTTTGTCTCATTAATGAAGCCCGAAATGATTACTTTCATTCAATTATGTAGTGCTTTCGGATACTGATAACTTACCCTTTCTGTCATCTTAAAATGTCTCAGGTTGTCCAGCGTTTCCAAGAATTGTTTGCCCAGACGAAGTATAAAGAGGCTGCTGAGCTTGCTGCGGAATCTCCTCAAGGCATCCTCCGGACACCTGATACAGTAGCCAAATTTCAGGTAGTTCATATTCTTTGGTGGAAAAATGTAGTGGTTATAAGATTAAGGTTATCTTTGGTTCACATTTATAAATGGTTTATAAACATTCAAGCCACTTTTTATCCACATATTTTGAGGAATCCATGAGTACCTACTTCTTTGCCACTCATTCTATCTATTTATAATTTAAACCGTTTATAAACACTTCCCAAACATACTTTAAATTCCACATGCATGTTTCTTATCCCCCTTTAAATGGGAGCAACTTGCCATACTTAAAACATATTATAGGCATGTTCATGGATACGCTCAATATTTTCTTAGGGGGAGAGGAGGCATAATTAACATGATGTGATGTTTTCAGAGTGTTCCTGTTCAAGCTGGGCAAACGCCACCATTGCTGCAGTACTTTGGAACCCTTTTAACTAAAGGGAAGCTCAACTCATTTGAGTCTTTGGAATTATCTCGCTTGGTTGTGAACCAAAACAAGAAGAATCTCTTGGAGAACTGGCTAGCTGAGGATAAGCTGGAATGTAGCGAGGAACTTGGAGACCTTGTTAAGGTTAGATGTGCTATAAAATCTAAAATTTCTTTTCCCATAGATTGTTTTCAATGTCAAATTTGTAAAACTTCCATTTTCTGTGTTGTAAAACAAATCTGCCTTTCCTGGTCTTTTTTTTTTTTGTAGACTGTGGACAACGACCTTGCACTGAAAATATATATCAAAGCTAGAGCTACTCCAAAAGTTGTGGCAGCTTTTGCTGAGCGTAGGGAGTTCGATAAAATTTTGATATACTCCAAGCAGGTTACTGGCCCAATCATTCTGATGTTCTTACTCCTATTTATTTCAGGATAATTACCACATTACAGTATGTGACAAAACAATCAGTTCATAAGGAAATTTCACATGATTTTTCTCGATATCTTTTACCTCAGTTTTATAGTTGTTTCAGATGAACAAATATGTTTATGCTGGTGCAGGTTGGATATACACCTGACTATCTGTTCCTTCTGCAAACTATTCTTCGATCAGATCCTCAGGTATTCTAGGAATACAACTATGACTTCGGTGTTTTGAGTAATTCTCCTTTATTCGAAGTAGGCATTGTACATTTGAAATGATGTACATCTTTACCCTGGTGTTTCCAGGGAGCTGTTAATTTTGCCCTCATGATGTCTCAAATGGAGGGAGGTTGTCCAGTTGATTATAATACCATTACTGATCTCTTTCTTCAGGTACGAGATTTGATGTTACTGTTAATGTGAAAATTAAAATTGTTGGTCTTATGGGGGATAACTGTTTCATTGGTTGTCCTGGTTTGCTTCCTTCTGCTATTGAAAGCATCAGTTATGATTCAAAAGTTTCAAGACTAATTTGGAATACCTTTTATTAATTTTTTCAATCATATTTTCTCCAGAGGAACATGATCCGTGAAGCAACTGCATTTTTGTTAGATGTTCTGAAACCAAATTTGCCAGAACATGCATTCCTGCAAACCAAGGTAAATTTTAGAGTTTGCTCTTTTGTTGTCGATCCAGTTCATTTTATTCATCTTGTTAACATTTGGCATCAATTACATGCCTCTTCTTTTCAGGTCCTTGAAATCAATCTCGTGACCTTTCCTAATGTGGCTGATGCTATTTTAGCGAATGGGATGTTTAGTCATTATGACAGACCGCGGATTGGACAACTCTGTGAAAAAGCTGGTCTTTACATTCGAGCACTTCAGGTTAATGTTTAGTCATACATATATATGTGTGAGTATTTTTTGTTAAATGCACTTAGGATTTTTTTTTTTTTTTTTTTTTTGAGTATATGTACACGCACATACACATGTATAAAAGCTAATTCTATTNTTTTTTTTTTTTTTTTTTTTTTGAGTATATGTACACGCACATACACATGTATAAAAGCTAATTCTATTGATTGAACAATATTTGATGCTTGCAGCATTACACTGAACTTCAAGATATCAAACGTGTCATTGTGAATACTCATGCAATTGAGCCACAGGTTCATGAATTCCTGTCACTGTGTATGTTTATCATTAATGTTTGTTGCATTAGTGCTGAGTGATGTAATCAATTTTCAGGCTCTTGTGGAATTCTTTGGGACACTTTCCCGGGAATGGGCACTAGAGTGCATGAAGGATCTTCTACTGGTCAATTTGAGAGGAAACCTTCAGATAATTGTCCAAGTAAGGATTGAATATGTTGCCATTGTAGTAGTGATTTTTTCGGTTTAAGCTGGTTGATTCTATTATGTCAATGGAAAAGTTACCTAAAGGATTATTTCATTTAAAAACTATTTGGAACTATAAAAATTTTTGTATGTCATTGCACTCTCCAATAGTGAATTTGTTATTAGCATCATTTACTAGTTCATTTCTGTAGGTTGCGAAAGAATATTGTGAGCAGTTGGGGGTTGAAGCTTGCATAAAGATCTTTGAGCAGTTTAAATCGTATGAAGGATTATATTTCTTCTTGGGATCATATTTGAGCTCCAGGTAATTTCTGAGGAAACCAAGAGACTTCGTACTATGGTCTGAGCTGTTATCCATTTTTTACTAGCTAGCTTGTGTACTAATATTTGCTTTACTGCAGCGAGGATCCTGACATTCACTTCAAGTACATTGAGGCAGCTGCCAAGACCGGACAAATTAAGGAGGTTGAGCGTGTAACAAGAGAATCAAATTTCTATGACCCTGAGAAGACGAAGAACTTTTTAATGGAAGCCAAACTTCCAGATGCTCGACCACTGATCAATGTGTGTGACCGCTTTGGTTTTGTTCCAGACTTAACGCACTACCTGTACTCAAGCAACATGCTCCGTTACATTGAAGGTTATGTGCAGAAGGTATAATTTCTGTCAAGGTTCTGGTATCTTTTGGAGAAATTTGTTGTCCTTGCTAGTGAACCTTGTCTTTCTGGATAGGTCAATCCGGGAAATGCTCCTCTAGTTGTCGGGCAACTCCTAGATGATGAGTGCCCTGAAGATTTCATTAAAGGTCTGATCCTGTCTGTCCGTTCTCTGCTTCCAGTCAAGCCTCTCGTGGAGGAATGTGAGAAAAGGTATATTTTCTGCTTCCACGATTTTGTGATAGATTTTTATCTTCATGTCCTTACATATGATATGGCGTGCAGGAATCGACTTCGCCTACTTACTCAATTTTTGGAACATCTTGTGAGTGAAGGAAGCCAAGATGTGCATGTCCACAATGCTCTGGGTAAAATCATAATCGATAGCAATAACAATCCAGAGCATTTTTTGACCACCAACCCATATTATGATTCACGTGTTGTGGGTAAATATTGTGAGAAGCGTGACCCGACCCTTGCTGTTGTTGCATATCGTAGAGGGCAGTGTGATGATGAACTTATTAATGTAACAAATAAGAATTCTTTATTCAAACTGCAATCCAGGTCTGTAAGTTGTTTAGTTTTAGCCTTGTTCTTTAGTTTCATATCATTTCTGGAAGTTTATCCACCTGTATTGTTACTTCAGGTACGTCGTTGAAAGGATGGATGGTGATCTCTGGGCCAAAGTTCTTGACCCTGAAAATGAGTATAGAAGGCAGCTCATTGATCAAGTTGTATCTACTGCTTTGCCCGAAAGCAAGAGCCCAGAACAAGTTTCTGCTGCTGTCAAAGCTTTCATGACTGCTGATCTTCCCCATGAACTAATTGAGTTGCTTGAAAAGATTGTACTCCAAAACTCTGCTTTCAGCGGGAACTTTAACCTGCAAAACTTGCTAATCTTGACTGCAATTAAGGCTGATCCATCCAGAGTTATGGACTATATTAATAGACTGGACAACTTTGATGGACCGGCAGTTGGGGAGGTGGCCGTGGAAGCCCAGTTGTATGAAGAAGCTTTTGCTATCTTCAAGAAGTTCAATTTGAACATACAGGCTGTCAATGTGTTGTTGGATAATATTCAAGACATTAACAGGGCAGTGGAATATGCATACCGTGTTGAAGAAGATGCTGTTTGGAGTCAGGTGGCTAAAGCTCAACTAAAGGAAGGATTAGTGAGTGATGCAATCGAATCATTTATCCGTGCAGATGATGCAACTCAATTCTTGGAAGTCATCCGTGCTGCTGAGGACGCAAATGTTTATCATGACTTGGTGAAATATCTTCTGATGGTTAGGCAGAAAGCGAAGGAGCCGAAGGTGGACAGTGAGCTCATTTATGCATTTGCTAAGATTGATAGGCTGGGAGAAATTGAAGAGTTCATTCTTATGCCAAATGTTGCCAATCTCCCTAGTGTTGGTGATCGCTTGTATGATGAAGAGTTATATGAGGCGGCAAAGATAATTTTTGCTTTTATATCTAACTGGGCCAAGTTGGCAGTCACCCTAGTGAAGTTGAAGCAATTTCAAGGGGCTGTTGATGCAGCACGTAAAGCTAACAGCACAAAAACGTGGAAAGAAGTTTGTTTTGCATGTGTTGATGCTGAGGAGTTCCGGTTGGCTCAAATATGTGGTCTTAACATCATTGTACAGGTACTTCACGACTCGATTATCTGAGGACTCCTTTTAGTATGATTGAGTCCTGGTTGATTGTTTTGCTTAGTTTTCCTTGAGCATCTTAGAGAGTACATTGTGCAGCAATCTCTGAAAGTGCTAATTTTTTTTTTTTTTTCCCCTTATCAATATGGTTCTTTTAGGTTGATGATCTGGAAGAGGTTAGTGAGTATTACCAGAACAGAGGATACTTTAATGAGCTTATCTCTCTTATGGAGAGTGGGTTAGGATTGGAACGTGCGCATATGGGCATCTTCACAGAGCTTGGTGTCCTATATGCAAGATACCGTCATGAGAAGCTCATGGAGCATATCAAATTATTCTCTACCCGCCTCAACATTCCCAAGCTAATCCGAGCTTGTGATGAGCAGCAGCACTGGCAGGAACTAACGTACTTGTATATTCAATATGATGAGTTTGATAATGCTGCCACCACCGTCATGAATCATTCCCCAGAAGCTTGGGATCACATGCAATTTAAAGATATTATTGTCAAAGTTGCTAATGTGGAGCTATATTACAAGGCAGTGCACTTCTATTTGCAAGAACACCCTGAACTCATTAATGATGTTCTAAATGTCCTAGCTCTTCGTGTGGACCACACTCGTGTAGTGGACATAATGAGAAAGGTTCTTACTCCTGCTTAATGAGTTATTTTCCTTCTTGTTTCATGAAATGCTTGATTTGAAAGTTTGAGTATTTGTGCTGAAACTTTGTACCTTGCATTGTTTAGGCGGGCCACTTGCGTCTTGTTAAGCCATACATGGTTGCAGTTCAGAGCAATAATGTGTCTGCTGTGAATGAAGCTCTCAATGAGATCTACATAGAGGAGGAGGATTATGACAGATTGCGTGAATCAATTGAGTTGCATGATAACTTTGATCAGATTGGCCTTGCGCAGAAGGTGAAATATAGTTGCTGCCTTTGTTTAATTTCTAGTTACTGAAGGCTAATAAGTAATATCTAATATTATTCTGTGACAGATTGAGAAACATGAGCTCCTTGAGATGAGGCGTGTCGCAGCCTACATTTACAAAAAAGCAGGTAGGTGGAAGCAATCCATTGCTTTATCAAAGAAAGACAACCTTTACAAGGATGCCATGGAGACAGCTTCACAATCTGGTGACCGGGAACTTGCTGAAGAGTTGCTTGTTTACTTTATTGAGCAGGTATTATTAGTTACTTCATTGAGCAGATATTATTAGTCACAATATCAAGATATTTATACTTGAGGGTTTGATATACAACTATTAGCTGCATTGAAATCGACGAGTTCTCTTTCCAAATGGACGTGTTTAATTATTATAATGAACTCTATCCCCTTTTTTTTCAATACTTATACTTTTGCCATTCCATTGCCCAAATATCTGGTGTCTGACATGGGTATTTCAATGCTTTTAGAAGTCCTAAATATTGCAACTCTTGAGGAATTATATAATGAGAGATTGTCAATGGTAGAAATTGGCTGTCTGATTATTGTTTGTATGATTCCACAGGGGAAAAAGGAATGCTTTGCGTCGTGCCTATTTGTTTGTTACGACTTGATTCGCGCAGATGTTGCTCTTGAACTTGCTTGGATGAATAATATGATCGATTTTGCCCTCCCATATCTTTTGCAGGTTATTCTCTCTCTTGTACACATTGGCTTGCATCTTTGGGTATTTATTAATATTAAAGAGTACCCTGAAGTTTTATAGAAGCTTATTTATCATTTTTCTTCTTGTGGCGCTAGGTTAAAGATTTGGGTATGTGATCAAATTTTAAGATACATACCCAATTTTTAGGATGGTCTTTGCTCTTTGATAGCGTTTGTTACAAACTTCGATTTTCATATCATTTTTTTTTGCAGTTTATCCGTGAATACACGGGCAAAGTTGATGAACTAATCAAGGACAAAATTGATGCTCTTAATGAAGTGAAGGCTAAAGAGAATGAGGAGAAGGACGTTATCAAACAACAAGTAAATTAAAGAAACTCTTTCTGTTTCCTTATTATCAGTTAGGGAATTGGCTGCTCTTCTTTTGTTCAGTGGTAGTATGACTGATTTAGCAATGCATGCCTTCATTGGGATTAGTTATCCTTGTGTACATGTACTGATGTATTGAACTATGAGCACCTGGGTACTGATATATTGATGATTATTATTTGTTTAGTGATTTTGTTATTTATTTGTTGCAGAATATGTATGCCCAGTTGCTGCCTCTTGCTTTGCCCGCACCACCTATGCCAGGTATGGGTGGTGGTGGGATGGGAGGAGGTTTTACTGCACAAATGCCACCCCCACCAATGGGTGGAATGCCTCCAATGCCACCATTTGGCATGCCACCAATGGGGTCCTACTGATGTTTGGATGATCTTGTGATTGGAAATTCATAGTGAGTAAATTTTACTTGTTGAGAAAATGAGGACACCAATGGGTTGGGCTTTATGCCTCGTCGTTTCTTGTGTTTCTTGTCTGATGCTCACCGCTTTTTCACTTTTCTGGAAGCTGCCTAGTTCAAGGTGAGTTTAGTTGAAGTTCCAAAATAATGTTATGTGGTGTTGATCGTCAAAGGTTGTGGATATACTTCTTTGTAATATTCTTTGGTAGCAGAGCATTTTTTGGCTGCTGTAGCTGCAAGCTAAGGTTAGTTTGTGTTTTATAAGACTAGTGCCCATGTGATTAGTAATATACTGAATTCTCAAGAGTGAACTCATGGTTTAGTTCAAATTTTGTAATTGTTTGCTTGTGTCCTGTAAAAATTTTACATGTTCGTCCCTTTCTGCATGTTATATTTTTGTGCTTGATCTAGTTACTTGGCATCTAGTGAAAATGAATTCATCCAGTCGGCTAAATTTAAATTTTGAGAGCAAGACTCGGTTGTTTTGTGTTTCACTTATTTATGAATTTATTTTAAAACAGTTTTTTTGGAGCAGTTTTCATGTTCATACCATTATTTCGCTCTGATCTCATTGGAGTTGGAACTGTTTTGAATTGCATCATAATAAACTAACTATAGTCACCATGTCATCAAAACTATTAACTGAGAATTTTCGAAGAAACACAATAAATTTAGAATAATGTTACTTGTATACAAGGGGTTACATAATAGTTTATATACAAATGAGGCGTCAAAAAAGGGTGAGGAATTTTATCCAATCATATTTCACATCATATTTATGTAAATCATTACGTACATTTAGCATGACTGATAAATATAAGGGTAGATTGAATATGGGGTTCCAAACCTATCAAAAAACTGAAAAAGTGATGGGGTACCAAACCTTTAATTTTGGCACCGCAACCTCAAAGCTTAAAATTAATATGAAGTGTGAGATCCTTAAAGATAGTTTCCTTTAAAAGACTGTTAGTTGGCGTGAAAGTCATCCTTTGAGCAAAGCTTAAGCAATTTGAAGGACAAAATGATCTATAATCTGAGGAAAATATTTTTTATATATAACTATTTACATAATATTTTACCTAATGATAAATAAAATGAATATAATAAAGAAGTGAAAAAAGAATTAAGTTTCTTCTTTCTAATACTCACCCACTCCTTGATCATCAACACAGCCATAACCCACCCACCCAATTGCTGTCGGCACCATCCAATCCACCACAGGTCACCATCATTGAATTGGTTTAGCGACGGAACTAGGTTTTGGTGGTAAAGACTCAGTATATGGTAAGTCCGGTTTGCCTGTGAAGCTGACTTTCGAATCATTACTGTACTCTATGTTCTATCTCACCTTGATCTTGTGCAAAAGAATAGAATAGCCTCTCGACTCTTCTCCTAGGATAAAGTTGGATCTAGCTATCCCTTCCAGTCTCTTCAATTCTTAGTAGAGTAAGCTCTATTTGTAATTAATACTGAAGAAAGTCCTTTTTCCTTCTATTGACTTTTGCTCTTTCCCTAGTTGAGGAAACCTTCATCCGCAAGTATCCCCTGACTAAGATTAACACTATTGGGAAAATACTTTACCGTCATGACGATCGTTCGTGTTGGATTATCAAGAATATGTAAACAGAAGTGGAAACGTATCTGAATCAGACATGATTAATGCAATGAATGAATTTTGCGATTTTAGTCTTCTAGATCAACACGTTGTTCATTTATTTCTCTTTGAATATGGGAGTCAGAATATAATGAACCATTCACGTGTGATTCAGGGACCATAACCGTATATATACGCTAACGGTTCATTAACCCAATTCTGCCCATCATGAAATTAAGAACATATCTAGTCTCTACACATATAAGCACATACTTCAATTAGATGCTTCAAAATCCAAAATATCGAAATCTTATTAGATCACTTTAAACGGGTTTAATCAAAATTGATAGCCTTTAATTTAATACACAATATTTCACATATAAGCTTAAATGTTCGATTAAAATCCTTACAATCTCCCACTTGGGATATATGTGTTACCTTATATTTGTGCATTAAACATAATGTTATGAGTACTCAGAATTTTGCTATCATTACCGAATGCATCCTCCAAACAATCCAGTCCAACAATCATAACAACATAGGATCAAAGCGGCTTTCG
>CAIGRS010065813.1:0-12131 GCA_903798395.1 Fraxinus floribunda | reverse complement strand
TTATTACATACGACCACGAACGATTTAAGATTCAGTCATATGTAATTTGTATCTCACAATCACAACTCCTTGTGATTAACAAATCATCAAGACTTGAATCTACGGATTCTATTATTTAATTAATTAGAATATTAATTCAATTAAATAATGGAACTTGCCATAAATATGCATCGGTTCTATATACATTAAAAGTGCTTATGTCTAAAGTTGATTGGACCTAGGGCATAACACTTACAATAGCAATAAGTCTAAAGCCATATTTTAGGTAATAATCTAATATAACATATTAATCTAAGATAACAAAATATGATGCTGGAAGAGAATCTCTGTAGTGACGATTCCACCATGTTCTCGGAAGTTTTGCATTAGTTGCGCTTTACTTCGGTCTTAGGCGTTTCATCCCTTCACCCCATCTCACCCTACAGGCATTTAGGCACACACTTATAGGTTCACTTATGTAAACATTCGTATGTATTTTTTATTTTTTTTGTTTGTATTTATGGAAAAGCAACTCCTGTGGTTTTTAGACCGTCAAATTCAATCTTTGTGGGGGTTAGGATACCCCTAATAGAACTAATATATTAAATAGAACTGGAACATGGCAGTCCCAAATCTTTTAGTTCACAAATCAAAACAGTAAACATTGACCAGGTCCTTTTATTTGAACATAACAAGTGCAAGCTGAAACATGGCTCTCAACCCACAAAACAAGAAGAAGAAAGGAAACAAACTAGAAGCAACATCTGTAACAGTGCGTTATTCAGCATAACATTAAGGAAGCACTAGTTTTTATAAACTTAATTAGCCGCTTCTTAGCCTTTTACGACGTTCTTCGGGTTTCTCAGCTTCTTTCTGCAATGGAATTTCAGCCTTCTTGCTGAGGAAATTCCTCCACCATACAGCTGAGTTTTTTGGCAACCTTGTAAAACAGCCATCTTCATAGTTTATGTAAATAATGCCAAATCTGANTTATTCAGCATAACATTAAGGAAGCACTAGTTTTTATAAACTTAATTAGCCGCTTCTTAGCCTTTTACGACGTTCTTCGGGTTTCTCAGCTTCTTTCTGCAATGGAATTTCAGCCTTCTTGCTGAGGAAATTCCTCCACCATACAGCTGAGTTTTTTGGCAACCTTGTAAAACAGCCATCTTCATAGTTTATGTAAATAATGCCAAATCTGACACTATATCCCGCAGCCCATTCAAAATTGTCAAACAAAGACCATATGAAATAACCCTTCACATTTACACCTTGACTGAAAACGAAAAGAAAAATCAATAACACGAATTGAGTTAATAAATTACAGTAAATACTTTCATAATTAAATTAATTTGGACAACAAATTAAATTATTTAATTACTTCATTGCTTGCTTAAGGTTGTAGAGATGTTCTTGGTGATAGTGAATCCTTATCTCATCAGAGAGAGCTCGCGTAGAAGTTAGGGACTTATCATTCACTTCGTCCACCCCTAAACGTACATAAATCATGGAGATATTATTTTCAGCAAATTAATATAAGTCAACATTATATACATGTCTTTCTTTAAATTATAATTGACATAATAAATTAAACACAACCATTCTCTGTAATGTAAATGATCGGATCATGATATCTTTTCTTCATGTCAAGCATGAGCTTTTGAATTCCCCATGGAACTATATACAACCAATCTGAACCACCCTGAATAAAAGAAAATTCTAATTACTTTACATACAGTTTTGTAAGCATACTGAGCAATAAGTAAACCAAAGGAAGTATTCATTTTGGCTATTATATAAGACACGGCAATGCATTTCTATAAATTATTAAAGTTTGTTCTCCCATAAGCTGTTAAAATATAATCCGATTTATTTTATTTTTGAGGAAATGGCAAGAGTTATGAGCATACCTTTGCACCAATTGGCACCTTATTACGTTCAGCTAAAAAAAACAGGAGTGAATAGTATCAAGTTCCAGTAGTATCTAATTAACTTGTGATGACAAACGTTACAACCGTGCCCATAACAGGTCTTAATACTTACTTGATGGCGAAATGTGCGAATCGGTGAGATAACTATCAGTTGTTGGCTTTGTTGGATCATTGGCGGCATAAGTGGCCGTGTAATAGTTTATGCCTAAAAAGTCATATGATCCTTTCACTAGCTTCTCCTCTTTTTCTGTGAATTTTGGAAGACGGTCACCAACATTTGTTATCATACTTTCTGGATAGTCTCCAGTTACTATCGGTTCTACAAACCTTCAAAACATAAAAATTCGAAAAAAGAAAAAATAGAGTTATTGTAGTTTGTGTTTGTTGAATACTGAATTTAATACGAAATTATATCTCACTCTCTAATTGCTCATACTTTTAGACGAAGTCATTCCACAAGATCAGCATAAAAATCATAAAAAGAGTGCAATAATAAATTAAGAAGAAAGTAATTTTGGTGATTGTTGTCAGGGTATTGAGTTACCATCCAAGCATAAAATCATTTGCTCTAGTGGCAGCATCTTGATCTTCTTGAGAGTCAGTAAGAGGCTCGTACCACTGAATGCAATTTGTCATCCCTATCTTACCTCCTTGACTTTCCTGTAAGAACAAATGTATCATTTGTGCAAACTATATATTTCTGAGTACGATATAAATATGTATGTATTCATAAAATTACTGATGAGATTAATATGCGGAAACCTGATATTTTCTTCTATATATATCCACTGCATAAGCATGAGAAAGGATCAAATGATGAGCCACAATATATGGTTCTCGGCTGGGATCTCCATACTTGCGAGCAATTTGAGATCTAAATGCACATCTATGAAGACAAGAATGCCTTTTAGCCTCTCCTGTAGTAGTTGGAGCTTTACCGCGATTAGGGGGGAAAGTGCCAATCGCATATCCAGAAACACTAAACGACCATGGCTCATTCAGTGTGATCCAATGTTTCACTCGATCTCCAAACTCCCAGAAGCAAATCTCAGCAAATTCACAAAAATCCTTCCTATAATATAGATACACAAAATGGCAAAATATGGTAAAAATTGTTAAGCTGGTACTCTAATCTTTGGTAAAGATGGTCCTTTGTTTTAATAAAACTATAATCCATTTTTTCTTTAAATAAAAATTATTCTTTTCGGATATTGAAGCAAATAAAAGATTTGCTTATAACTCTGGATTCACTTCGTAAATTTCTTAAACATCTTACTAGTAAATGTGCCATGTGAGTTACATACACAATTTTGTCGCTTAGGAAACCACCATACTCTTCTTCCAAACATTGGGGAACATCCCAGTGAAAGATAGTTGCATATGGCTCAATGCCTACACAAAAGAAATTGAAAGAATGTGAGATAAATTAATAATATTTTAATTATATTAATATGTAAGATGAATTTTTTTTTTGCAGAAAAACATATACATCAAATATTGAACTTAATCCCAATTGCGAATTATGCAAATAAAAGTTGTTAAAGAAATAACAAGTACAAGAATTATGTAATTGACACATACCTGCTGCCAATAGTGCGTCGATGAGATCATTATAGAATTGAATTCCTTCTTTGGAAACGCCAGTACTTAGTGTTCCTCCTAATACACCAAGATAGAACGCAAATCAAAATAAAACTTTTAACTCGAATTTAATAGCACAATTTAATCCTTTTAGTGTTTGAAGTAACGTGCCTGGCAATATTCTAGGCCATGCAATTGAAAATCTGTATGAATTCAAACCCAATTTCTTCATCAAAGCCACATCTTCCTGCAAATGATTAAATATGATGGATACAATTTGCATGGAAATGTTCTATCCTGTGTTGTCTCATGAGCAAAAGGAACATGAAAAATATTGATATGGAAATTAACAAACGGCAAACTTTTTGTTTAACATAAGCAAAATTAAGGGAAAATTAGAACCTCTTTGTCCATGTTTAGTACGAAGTGGCAATAAATTTTAGTATACAATACAATGAAAAAGAGTTTTAATTAATATCTTGTCCAGAGCAATAGCTTTTCATTTACTTTTTTTTTTTTACCTACTTTAATTCTCTGTGCCAAGCATTACAACGTAATAAAAATTGCTGAAATATACCCTAAACATATTATAGTGATCAATAGCAACGCAGCCATTGCTACCGTCAGAAATACCACCTGCCAATCCAATAAAAAAATTATTAGCAATGAATATCTCACACACACAGATACACGTGTTATTTTGTGTTTATATTATAAATACACACACAAGAAAACAGAAAAAAGGGAGGAGACCAGGTTGTTTCTGTGTGAAAACATCCCAATTACTCATGCCTTTACTTCCTGCATTCCATCCACCTTCAATCTGCATAATTATATGAGACGCAGGAAAAAAATTATGCAAAAGCAAGAACACAATCAAATTACATGAGTAATTTTTCTTCTTCTTCCTTTTTTTTTTCTTTAACCGAAATCAAAAAGGTTTCATAGTATTATGTATTCATAACATTAAAACTCAAATACTAGTACGCTAGCAAAGAAATATGTCTGTGACACGTATACCTGATAAGCTGAAGTTGCAGCGCCAAATGCAAAATCATCGGGAAAATCAGAGCGCTTGATCTTGGTTTGGGTGTAACTGCCCACCTGACCATTGACGGGAGATTCATCGGCGCTAGTAATCATCAGTAAGTTGCTTTGGACATCCATTGCTACAAATGAAGATTTAGGTGCACTATGGAGTGGTGTAAGTTGGCCTATTTATAGGGAATTCTGATCAGTTAAGGGTACATGAAATAATGAAATTGCTTCTTTTAATACAAATTTTACCATGGAGTATGTTAGGTTTTTAGTGGTTATAGTTATGTGGTAATTTGTAACGTGCTGTAAAAGTCAAGGACCTAGATTGCAATGTGTATAAATTGGGTTATGAGATCTAAGGTTCGAGCATGAAAAGAGGAGAAACACGACACCGCATTTTCGTTAGCTTCTCGCCCGGTTGGCGCTTGAGCAACAAAAACAGAAAGTCTGTCGCCCGCCTGTCGCTGAGCTCTCGCTCGAGCGACAGTGTGTCCCTCGCCTGTCGTCAGCTTCTCGCTCGAGCGATAAGTCAATCTGAAAAACCCTATTTGATGTTTGGAAGTATTTTTTTGACCCATTCAACCTAATTACCCTCTCCTATAAATAGCCAATCCTATGCACGAAAATTTGTGTGATTGTTCATTGTGCTTAATCTTTAAACACATTCATATTATTCTTTGAAAATCTAAGAGCCTATCCATACATTGATTCCATTTTTTCTTCTTAAGATCATATAACCACATATTTGAGAAAAACATCAGACCCATTGAATCTGAAACACCACATACTTTCTATTAGTCATAGGAAGGTACTTTCTCAATCGAACTTTAAAGGTAGCTGGAAGTTGAGAGATGTTGGACTACAAGCGCAGGAAAAACGCAAGGCCTTGGAACATGTTCTTTAAATTCCACTTGAAAGAGACAATTGCAGAAGATCTTGGAGGTAGTAGGAAATAGATCGAAAAGTCTAGTGGTATTGGCTAAATAGCATCTGACTGAAACCCACTACGTATTATCTATAGTAGAGGTAACTAGCTTAGTCCCGTAGTTTTACCGAGTTGGGCTTTTCCATAATCAATATTGTGTCATTTATTGCTTTCTTTATTACTGTGACAATTAAACATAGGATAAATTGGACTTGTAAGCTTAATCGTCGAGAAACAATTAAAAGTGATTTGTTACTTTCGATTGATTAATTCCACACATAGGGTCAAAACTAAAAATGAATAAGTAACAACTATTCGATAACTTAAAAGCCGTTAAATTGGTAATCCGTGAACAGTTAAATGGTATCTAGTGCGATACCCGGTTTTTCAGAGTAGTTGGATAATCGTTTTCGCATGGGACCATTTCATTTTGTTTCCATTGGTTGATCATTAAATTTTAATGATGTACCATTTGGACTCTTTGTGTAACATAGTATATAGTGGTCCAATTTTTGAATAAGAATAGACTTGAAGATAGAAATTCAAGATAATTAGTACATAGTGGTCCAATCTTCAATGTATAACGCATTCCATTACAATTCTCAACCATTAATAGGATATACAGTATACCATTAATAGTGGAAACCCAATAAGGATAGAAGTTGATTTTGATATCCATTGTTGCAAATGGAGATTTAGGGGCACTTTCGATTAGTGTAAGTTGGCCTATTTACAGAGAATTTTGATAGGGAAAGACCAAATTCAAGAATGAAATTATTCATTTAGCTTAAATTTTACCATTGAGTAGTTGGATAATAAATATTCACATGGGACGAATTCATTTTGTTTTGGTTGGTTTGATAATTAAATCTTAATGCGAAGCCATTTGAAGCAAATCTGGTTCCTTCTGGGAGAGAAAACAGGGGACTCTAATCATGATCAATTATCAAACCGTGGCCTATGATTATGTCCAAATTTTGACCTTTTTATTTTCTGCCATTCCATTAATGTAGCCCCATATTTATATTTACCTTACAGTTAGAGTCGATTATTGTCTACGAAATTCACTTATTGTATTTATTTATGAAACTACACGGCACTTTAAAAGCATGCTTTCACATATTTATTTGTAAGCGATATGCTTTCAGTTATTTATTTGTGAGCGATATGCTTTCACTTAAGCTCTTTAAAGCATAACCAAGTTCTTCTTTACGTGACTTAATTGCTTTCTTCTTCTCTATCCCAGTAAACGTACATTTAATTTTATTAGGTTTTATAATTAAACTTCAGAGTTAGACAATTAATTTGGCTCGCTTGTTTTAAAATGTTTTGCTCAACCATAGAATCCAAGATGTAACAAGTGGTATAATTCTCAATATACTTTTATCATTTTTGTCTAGGATTGGCCTTTTTATGTAATTAAACATAACATATGCAATTAGTCATGTCTTGAATTTTAGAATGAAGTAGTTGGATAATGATATTCACAAGGTATAAATTCATTATGGTTTGACAATTAAGCCTGGAATAAAATCTAAATTTCAATTAAGTTAAAGTTAACAATTAATTTTAATTAAATATTTCATGGGACCAACAACTTTTCAAACACACATTTTATCGACTTTTATCAAAATTTACGAAAAAACTAATTTTAAGCCCATCAAACAAAGTCTAAATTTTGATGGTAGAACGTTTGTACGCTCTGTATTATATTTATAATGAATTTGTTGGTTTGATAATTAAAATTTGATGTTAGACCTTTCGATTATTAAAGGTGACGTGTTTAGCATTGGAATCGAAATGAAGATAGAAATTGATGATTAGTATTACATTTAATACAAATTGTTTCAATTCTCAATATACATGTATTTTCGAGGAAACTTACAGTATTAGCTCCTAGTCATTAATTTGAAAATCTCATTCACCGATTAGTATATTTCGTTGCACTGGGCAAGACACGTTAAGGGTGAAGTTACATATTGATTAACTATTGGAACTATAACAACCACATTAGGGATATAAGAACCATATTAGACCACTTATGTTAATAAGGTTAACTTTATAACATAGAACCATGAGTCTAATTAACTATGATGTTAGAGCTCATAAAACTCAAACGAGGAGTTAATCCATCCATTAAAAGTTGAAACAATCATTTCAAATTCCAAGATTGTCATTCTCATACACCATCCTGCGAAGTATCCCACAATAGATTAAATATCAAAACTAAAAATAAATAAATAAATAAATAAAATCATATAAGGGCTTGTTTATAATTTTTAATAAGACATGTGGACATCCGTATTTATTTTTAATTTAATAGTTTGAATTGATTATTTTCAACAAATTTTGTTTATTTTTAATTTAATAGTTTGACATCGTAAATGTGCAAATAAAATGGTTTGTCCAAGAAAAAGTTTATTTATTTAATTTTCAAATATTCACATGAAATAAAGAATAATGTTATGTAGCCCCACTAGAGTTACAACCCTAGTCTAGGTGTTTCCGAATGATAGTTTAAATGAAATATGAAATTAAATATATCATTTAATGTCACATAAACGTCATCTAAATTGAGATTGTAACTCTAGTGTAACAAAATAGCAATACTCTGAAATAAATATCTTAGTCCATAGTCTTGAGATCTGAACCATACATGAACATTGTCAGACTTCTAGGATACTAGCTCAACCCATGGGTCGCTGTTTCAATCGACTTGTCAATATCATGCTTCAAATTTAAATAAAAATATATTTATATGAAAAATATTCTAAATTAATTTAATAATATTTTGTAACTGGGGATAAGTGAAAAACTCTTAATATACTGAGAGTTTTTTTTTTTATTCTTTCAATTGAATTGAACAAAAGGTCTGGATTTTATCCTTCTTTTGTATTTATTTAATTTTTTTGGAAATCTAAATTATTAATTATGATTTCTCGTTTCGTTTCTTGTAATGGTTTGATGAAATGATACTATAAAATTTCCTTTTAGATTTTTTTATACGCTTAATTCATTTATGACATATACGCCAACAAAAGTCAACATTTGAAACTACAATGAAATTGAAAATTTTAATGTTGAAATTTAGAAAAAAATAAATAAATTAATTAATTAATTAAAATAAATAAATTAAAAAATATATATATATATATATATATCCTTAAAGTAAATCAGTTGTGGGCAATTTGTATGTGGCAAAACAGTCTAAATCTACTCACCCTATTTTTATAACTATGTATTTGTCTGATGTTGTAAACGGATTATCTACTATAAGGAAAGACATCATTTTAATTTATTTAAAGATGATTCAATCCCTTTCAAAATTAATTGAACTCGTTTATTAGTATATTTCAATAATTATTTATTGTGATTTACAATCATTGCATTGAATTTTCGAACTTACAGATTAAGTTTTATAAATTTATATGACTACAATATGTTTTGTGTGTGTGTGTGTGTGAACTCATAATAAAAAAACACGTTATACTCGTGTTCCTTAGAGAGCAATGGAGTTTCGATATCTGGCCCAATTAGAGTGGAGAAATGTGAAAAAAATATCAATTTCAATTACAACAAAGGTAATAGATAATAAATGAGAACACGCGTCCTATAAAAAAAGAATGATTGCGACATTTTGTGTCCTTGATTTCCAGATTCAAAGGAATTTCCTTTTGTTTCTGCTGGTTCATCATTAAATTTTGATGATGTACCATTTGAACTCTTTGTGTAAAATATGGTATATAGTGGTCCAATATTATAATGTCTACCACATTCCATTTCAATCATTAATAGATCCAACAAGGGTAGAAGTTGATTTTTATATCCATTGTTGCAAGAAGTGATTTGGTAGAGATTAAATAAAATCTTTAGTAGACTTTGATAAAAGTTGATGGAATATATGATCGAAAAGTTGATGGAATAATTAAATGTTTGGTTAAAATTAGTTCAAGAATGAAATTGTTTACTTAGCTTAAATTCTACGTAATTCACTTATTGTATTTAACTATGAAACTCCATGACACTTTAAAAGCATGTATTAAAATTGATTGTCTAGTAAAAAATGGTTTGCATGACAAATATAGGTAAAATAACAAATCATGTAATACTCCAAAATGTGTGAGAAGGAAACAACTCTACGTTAAACGAATGAACCTATATATTTTCTTCGGATTAGAATTGATGAAACATTCTTACTTCTGGAGGTTCTCAAGTAACACGGATATTCGCAAGATCTCTTTCACATAGTTTACCATTTCTTCTTAATTTAGGTAAAATTGCAATGTTAGTATGTAACATATAACATGTGCGATAATTTAATTATTGATCTCTTTAATTCTTAATCTTTAATTTAACATATAGCATGTATGATATAAAATTCGGTAACAGAATATTCATGTCACTTGCTTAACGTGAATGATTTGGAAGGAAAGACCTAGCAAACAACATGGTAATACTGTATAAAAATAGATTGAATTCAGTGTTTGTGAGAATACTATTTCGTCGTGAATTAGGTTACAAAAATTTCTAGCCCTAACTTGAGAGCAGTCTCATCGATATGCTCTCACTTAAGCTCTTTAAAGTGTTGCCATGTTTTTTTTATCTATGTAATTGCTTTCTCCTTTTGTGGGCACTAGGGTATGTCACTCTCCCTTTTGTAGATGAAGATCATATCAGTTTGTAGTTAAGGATAGTGCCTAAAATCACATCTCGGTATATCTTTCCTTGAGGATATGCAATTATAAGGCACACTTTTCATAAATATTTATTTGACTCTTTCTAAAAAGAGTGAAATATTTTAAAAAATCCCTTCAACCAACACCAAGAAAATTGAATTCATGACTTCATCCATTACAAATCAATGACTTCATTTTGTGGACGTTTTCACAGTGAACACCCAACCAATTAATTTCTAACACATACTAAGTCCAAAATTAAATACTATATGTTTCATAACGTGAGCGCATTGACAATAGACATACATTTAATTTTATTAGGTTTGATAATTAAATTTTGGAGATAGACCATTGATTTCGCTCACATGTTTTAAAATGTTTTGCATGACAATAGAATCGAAGAAGTAACATGTGGTCTAATTCTCAATATACTTTTATCATTTTCTCTAGGATTCACCAGTTTATCTTTATATATTATAGTGCGAAATGATTATTAATTTTAGCTTGAATTAAACACAATAAACGATGCCAAAAAAGGTCGAAAGCTACAGATTAAAAGGCTCTATTTGGAAAGTTGAAATAGTACGTATGAATTAGTCATGTCTTAAATTTTATAACTGGGGATAAGTGAAAAACTCTTAATATATTTGAGTTTTTTTTTTTTTTTATTCTTCAAAATGAATTGAACAAAAGGTCTCGATTTTATTCTTATTTTTCATTTATTTAATTTATTTAATATAAATTATTAATTATGATTTCTCCTTTCGTTTCTCTTGAAATTTCTTGTAATGGTTTGATTCAATAATAGAAAATTTCATTTTAAATTTCTTAACTGAACGCTTAATTCATTTATGACATGCACCAACAGAAGTAATATTGTTATTAGAAACTACAATGAAATCGAAATTTTTAATGTGGTAACTTTAGAACTTTCTTACATATTAAAAAAAAAAAAGAAACTTAATAATTCATATAGCATCCCGGATGGTAAATGCGCTGAAATTTGAAGTTTTGATCCCAAAATCTGTTCTTCATTAATATGTTTTTTATAACTATGTCTTGAGGGATGGCAAAAAAACACGTTCAACACGATATCCATGGAGCCCCGTCCCGAATGGGGCGGGGATTAACCTGCTAACCGGGGAAACGGGGAGGGGATCATTAATGCGAAGTGGGTATGGGGCGGGTAAAGAAAATATAGTCCCTGCTACCCGCCCCGTTTAAAATTAATTTCAAATTTAAATTTTTTATCAAACAAAAATAATAAATTTATCATCATTATTAAAGAGAGCATAAGCTATTTTTAACAAATTAGTAAAAAAGTAACAATATTTACTAATTAAAGATATAAAAAAATAAATGGGGCAGGGGACCTTCCTCGAACCCGCCCTGTCCCGCTTTAACCAGGTATAGGGATGTGATAAGTTAACAAAAATACCGGTCAGAACAAAGGTGGGAATGACCGACTCGTCTCATACTCGCCTCGTTGTCATCCCTATATGTCTTCGTCCAATGTTCTAGACGGATTATGAACATCTAAGGAAAGACATCATCTTAGTTTATTTAAAGATGATTCAACCACTTTCAAAATTAATTGAACTCGTTTATTAGTATAATTCAATTATTATTTAGGGTCCGTTTGATTACAAATGTGGAATTTGGATGGAAAGAAAATGAAATACAGGGAATTGAATTGTCTAGAATTTATTTTACTGAAAATTATAATTAATTGTGTTTGATTAGTATAATTTTCCACCTAAAAAATGTTAAAAGTTTGGTGTATGTTTGACTTCATTTTTCATAAAAATTATCCATTAAAGTGATAATTTTTTTTACCATTGGGTCTAGAATTTGTTCCAATTGCAAAAATAATTTTTTTAAAAAATTACCATACCGAATACCATTCGTTTGACTTTGTTTTGCATGAAAATTGTCAATAAAAGTGATAAGTTTTTTTACTATTGTGCCTAAAAAAATTTCCAACTGCCAAAAAAAAAAAAA
>CAIGRS010065742.1:0-15107 GCA_903798395.1 Fraxinus floribunda | reverse complement strand
ACGCACGATCCACACTAGTTATTATAAATAACAATTTCAACGGAACATTTAGTCCTATTTGTGTCAGTTTCCTCAATAATTTGGCATAATCCACCACTGAATAATCCGTTGGTCATAAACCTATATTAATAAGCCAATTATCGGAAACTATGAACAACGTTATATTTTCTTTCCTCCGAAATTTAACCTACTGACAACAAGGAAGAAAAAATCAAAAATAAACGAAAGAGGGAAGAAGTGCAAATCTACCACAAAGAAATAGAGGATAGCAACAGGGCCGACCTGAGGAGAGGCCTAGGCCCAGCCTTTTAGGGGCCCAATTTTATTTCCTTTCCCTTTTTTTAAACCCAAGCAAGAAATCTAAACCTAAGTTCGAGAAATCAAAACCTAGAGTACAAAACCAAGAGATCTAACGTTCTCAATCTCGAGAGCCAAGAAATTTCAGGCCATTTTTGCAGCTTGTTCTCTGTCGCAGTCGTTGGTCGGAATCGAACGCAGACACGTAAGGTTAGTATTGCTGT
Organism: Fraxinus floribunda; assembly: GCA_903798395.1. Lineage (NCBI taxonomy): Eukaryota > Viridiplantae > Streptophyta > Magnoliopsida > Lamiales > Oleaceae > Fraxinus > Fraxinus floribunda. The sequence goes on along the minus strand of CAIGRS010065742.1, from coordinate 14,586 downwards.
ATTTTAGGATTTGTTTACTCTCATTTTTGATCCGTAAGGTCAATATTGCTTTATTATATCTAGTATTCAAGAATCAAGATTGAAGATTTCTCCAGTCATATTTGATTATGTCAATGGAGTTTTACATTTTATGGTTGATATTAAGTTTTTTCATAACTATTAATGTATTTAAAAAAAAATCTACTGGTTTTGCCTGTGAGCAATAGATTGATAGAGGGAAGGAGGTTCTTATTCTTGAGGGCCTGAGGCTTTTATAGATAGATATTCAAGGTTCGAAAATCGATTGATGAAAATCAGGTTACTATATTTAAAAATTCATAGAAAAATTCGCAAAGGGAAATTAATGCGGACTAAACTCTTCATGTCAAATTGATGTGGTCTAAACTCTTCATGTCAATTTTAGTCCAAGTTGATATCATAGCCGTAGGAGTGAATATGTGGATAGAGCAGAAAATAAGCTATCAAGGAATTAATTTTTTGTGCTATGAAATCTTGCTTGGCATGGTAATTTGACATAAGTTGTTGCATGTAATCAATACTGTGAGTAATTTTCTTCAAATTGAAAACATAGATATTGATTAAGTTATCAAGCTTTTACAAGCACTTATTTTGTTTCTCAAAGATTAAAGAAATTTAGTTTTCTAGTGCCACGAATGAAGCTAAACAAATTGCTAGTGAAATGGGAATTGAAACTGTATTCCGAGAGAAACGCAACATTTAAAGAAAGAAGCAATTCAAAAAAAGTGATAGTGAAGAGGTAACACATTTAGCTGAAGAATATTTTATAGTTGATTATTTTCTCTTTATAATTGATCAATCTTGATTTTCACTTCAAACTCGTTTTGAACAATCTAAGCCTATGTTTGAGCCCCATTCTCCCTCTTTTTTTCTCATTATTTTTTCTACAGTACTCATTTTAAACCACACATTTTTCATTAAAATAATCTTATACGCAAATCAAAAACTTTTCTTTCTCTTTTAATCATACATTCTTCCATCAATCACTATTCCAAAAATTAAAATTTCCCTAAAATGGGGGCCAAACACACTCTAAATATTATGAAGTGACATTTGAATTTTTGTTTAATTTGGAAGATTAAATAATATGCATGTTGATAGTTTGTTGAAGTCTTGTGAGAATTTTGAGCAGTATTTAAAACATAATGGACATTCAGATGTTATTGGTGATAACTTGTGTTTGAAGTTGACCATCTTGAAGTGCTATTTACCTAGAGAAACAAAAAGAGCAGTTGACGTGCTACATTACTTGAAGAAAATGAATGATTATTTTTCAAATGCTTGCATTGTTTACAAGACATTGCTTATTGTTGAATTTAAGTTAACAAATTTAGTTTCGTAAGACTCTTTTGAAATGAAAAAAATAGATTGTTTGCTATGACTTAGGAGTCTAAATTTTGAAACTCACCTCACACCCTACGAAACACAAGTACGACCCTGGATAGCAACTCATACTCACATTAAAGGTTAAGGCTAACTTTCATTGCTTTTTTTTCTCCTCTTTTTTATGCTTTCCGGAACATCTTTTTTTTTCTTTTACCTTTTGTTTTATCTTCCTTGATAGTGTAATCTATTACCCATGTTTGGAACAAATTTTTTGTGGGTTACGGGTTAAGGGTATCTCTGTTTTTTTAGTCGTATTAATGCTTTTGAGTTTTTTGGATTTTAACATTTTCCAGTTAAATGCCCAGAAAAGGAAACACGATCTTTTGAAGTTCGAAGATAGAAATTGTTTTTTATGAGTTGGATTGTTTCAGACTGATTGTGTTGTAGCCCAATTACCTTTGACTGATGGATTTTTGGGCTAGGCATTAGCGAGGGAAGCTGCTGGCCTTGTGGTTGATATCACCACCACCACCACTAGCACCACCTAAAACGAACCAAATACACTCCTCCGCCTCCACACACTCATGGCAGTCTAAGGTTGTCAAGTGACCTCACAAAAATTTTCGATTTTTTTTTAATTTAAATCTGCAATTGCCTTTTCTAGTTTCCTCACGGCAGTTACACGACTCTTTCTTTTCCTCTTTTTTTTTTCCCCAAATCCCAGTTGCTTCTCACTTCTTAGATCAGTTGCGGTTGTCGTTCTCCTTCTACAATCCAGAATCGAAGCTTGCAAAAAAGGAGGAGAATTGACAAAGAACCGTCGAGAAGGCCGTTCATATATCCGCTTGTGCTTTTTGTCGTCTGTTTGTGGTTTTTCTCCAATCTAGGTAACAAATCGGCTGCCTACTTGAATTTTGATTTATGCTTCTCTGAGCTCTCTCCATTATTTTTCCAGCTACACATACAAATATGCATTGTTCATCTCAACTTAAATAACCTTCTTTCTTTGAATTTTAATTAATGTTGTTATTGTTTTTAAAGTGGGGGTTTTCCCAAATTTTTTGATTGCTAATATAGAGATTTTAGGATAGTAAAATTTTTAGTTTTTTCCTTCTATTTTGGAGTTCAGTTTTGAAAGTTAAGTGAAGATTTTTAGCTTGTAAATGAAGAGGACTATTGTCTATAAATCATATACATGCTTATCTGTATGTGCAGTTGTAAATTTAGCCCTTGTTTGTCTACCATTTTATCAAACATTATTTGCTACAGTAAACAATCTCCACCGCACATTCACCCAATAAAATATTGTACACAAACAAATAAAGTTACTTTACATTTCAATCACACATTCTCAAAAAAAAAAAATACTATTCATTACATCATTCTTCTCCCAATAATGGGAGACAAACACACCCTTATTTGTGAAATAGAGCTGTAAATTTCTGCTTTGGGGTTTATTGGTAAAAAATTTCTTGATTTCGACTTGACAGATGATTGTGGAGATATATAAGTTGCTTGATCGAAAGAAATTATTGTCAATTTCAAGTTCAGACTTCATTCTCAATTCCAATTAAGTAATGACTCTCTAATTTGGTGATTTAGAATTGTGTATGAAATTCATTGTTGTCTATTATGAATTTTAATGTAGTGTTTTGATGAATAGTGAAATATGGTATTTATATTTAGTTGAATATTGACAAAACTTATTATATTATTGTTATTAGATTCCACCCTTTTTTTCCCGTGTAGTTTATTATTGTTAGTGAATTGGGTTCTAATATTTTGCCCTGAATTCCTGCCTATGGCTGTTGAGGGGAATTACATTAGAATTGCATGTTTGTTGCAGTGCCTATTCTCCATTATTTGTTTAAGAAATATTCATGTTAATATATTTTGATTAGAAATTGACAAGAAGAAAATTATTATAGAAAATATCGTTTTTTGCTTTTTGTATCTGATATATTAGTTTGTATAAATTGGTAAAAAATTTAGGGTTTATACCTATAGTTATTAAAAGTACTAGTTATATGTGTATTTGATTTGCGAGCATCAACTTTTGCTTCACTTTTTATTTCTGTTTTATTCAGTAATTGATAACCAGTCTTCTTGTTTAGGAGGAAAAAGGAAAGAAACAATCTAAGATCATTCCTTTTTTTTTTTTTTCAGTTGATAATCCCATGGATGTACAGAGCATACTCGGAAACAACCATATAGAAGATGTCCGTTGGCTCTGCTCTCTATCTGAGTTTGAACTCGTAAGTTCAATCACTTTTTTTTAATTCTTTTCACATACTTCATGTTAAGTTTCTAATACTTTGGTGCAATGATTTTATGGAATGTGCAAACTTTTAAATTAGTTATGTTTATAGGATTTTTTGATGGGTTTGAAAACGCTGATACATCAACGTGCCAAGAAAATCGGACACGAGGCCCTAGTAAAGAAATTTGATTTACGAACACTTCGAACCCTTAGTATGTTTCTATTACCAATCTTTTTTTGTTGTGTACATTTCTTTAATTAATCTATGATTATGTTTTTTTATGCTTTTTTCATATATTATTTTGTGTGTTTTTCTAATGATTCCTGATTTAAAGTTCTTGGCTGTAGTTGTCTATTAGAACATTTGGGTATGGGAGAAAAAACATGCTATTTATCTTTCACCATTTTGAGTTTGTAGGCTAACCAAGTTTAAGCAGTAAATTCAACAAATTGTAATCTTAGGGCTTGTTTGGGAGAGATTCTCCCATTCTACAGTAAATCAATTCTCATTTTCAACCACACAATCTTTAATAAAATAATATTTTTCATCAAATCAATAACTTTTTCTTCTTTTTCAACCACACATTTCCCATCATATCACTATTCAAAATCAAGGCGGCCCCGTCCCCGACCCGCCAAGAAATTCTCCGCCTGTCCCCGCCCCGTTACCCGTTTAAGNATAAAATAATATTTTTCATCAAATCAATAACTTTTTCTTCTTTTTCAACCACACATTTCCCATCATATCACTATTCAAAATCAAGGCGGCCCCGTCCCCGACCCGCCAAGAAATTCTCCGCCTGTCCCCGCCCCGTTACCCGTTTAAGGCGGGGCAATGTGGGGGGCGGGGCCCATGCCCCATTTAATTTTTTTTTTTTTTTTTTTTTATTATACTTAGAACATACATTTCAAAGCCGAAGGTGCTAAAAGAATAAAAATGTGATGAACTACGGCTGACCCAAGCAAGCATTACAGGCAGTGCAATTAAATTGCGGTAACAACTCATAAACGGCTAAAAGTTTCAGATTACACCAAAAAAAAAAAGGACCAGGTTCAGAAACTATTATAAATGTCCTTTAACAAAATGCATATTCAGCGAAGGCAATGCCAAAATATGCCATCTCTAATTCTATACATTGACTACATAAACACGACTCCACATTAACAGCCAAAAAAAGTTCCAAAAATTACATATATAATTAGTATTAGTAAATATCCCTTGAGCTTCATTATGGAATCGAATTCATAAAGAAATTACTTTATTGAGTGAATATGAAAGAACACATTAATAATCTCAATCCTACCAAAAAAACACAAAATCCTGAGTTTCTCTATTGGCTAAGGAAACCAGTTTTTACACATACCACTGAAATGAAATCTATACTTCCACAAAAAAAAAAAAAAATTTAAAACCTTTCCCTGCCTCGGGGCAAAATTCCCCGCCCCGTTAGGGACGGGGCCCCGCGGGTATCGAGTTTGTCGGGTTTTTTTGCCATCCCTATATGTGAAAAGCTTATTTGATGTTCTATGAGTAAATTTTGAAAATTGACAAAATTTTAGTATTATATATATACCTTGTGTTCATGTCTTGACTTTGAATTTCATATATGCCAACATACACTCGGGACTTTCTCTTCTTTTTTTCTTTTTTTTTTTTTTGGAAAAAAGGAATGCTTTATCACCTAATGTGGGTCCCGCACATTTGGGAATGCGGGAGTGATAGATTCTGTTTAAGCTGCATAGCTCATTTAAAAATAAAGTTTCTGCCTAGAAGTGGTCAGGCCTGCAAGTCAACTGTCGAAAACTTCAAAATTTTGAGATGGCAGAAAGATGAGGGCTAAACCATACACTTTTAAGGATCTGTTATATGATTCATATGCCCATACTCTGGGGCAGAGCCATATGGGGACCAGTGCGGCCACTTGCTCCACTGGATTTTGGGAAAAACTCTACCGTAAGAAATGCCCTCTTCTTATGGCACTACAAGCAAGAGGTCTTTTGCATTATTTTTAAGTGGATCCTAGTTGTGTTTAGCAAAGGGGGAAGGGAAGGAGAGGGGAAGGGGGAAGAAAAATCAGATCTGAAATAAATACTACTAAGCCTATGTTTGAGCCCCATTCTTTCCTATTTTTTCTCATTCATTTTTCTACAGTACTAATTTTAAACCACACATTTTTCATTAAAATAATATTACACGCAAATAAAAAACTTTTCTTTCTTTTTTAACCACACATTCTTCCATCAATGACTATTCCAAAAATTAAAATCTCCCTAAAATGGGGGCCAAACACACTGTTAGTCTACTTTCTTCTTTTACTTACAGAATCTCAAATCTCTCTCGGCATTGCCCTCTCCACTTTGTATACTCTTGGTAACAAAGTAAAGAGTAATAAAACATATTCTGTTGACTATAATAGCTCTAGTAATTAATTAACTAAAACAATAATTGAAACAAGTTAATGAGAACTATTAACAATGCTTGCAATGTTGATCTTGAAATTCATCATTGATTTTAGGTCTCTGGTAGGGGTGGTAATGGACCGGACGGGGCCGGACCAAGCCGAGTTGAGCCGAGCTCGTGGCTCGTGAACCACGAGTTGAGCATCCGCTCGGCTCGTTGGTTTTTGGGCGAGCTCGGCTCGTCCCAATTTTTTTTTTTAAGGTAAAATAAGCCTTTTTGGAGGGAAAAAAATGGACGAGCAAACGTGTCGGCTCGTGGCTCACTACTCATGAGCTGCTCATCAAAAACGAGCTGGCCTGCTCGACTCAGGCTCGGGCTCGTCTAAAACGAGCCGAGCCAGCTCGTTTGCCACCACTAGTCTCTGGATTTGACTGATGCAATGCCATGAACATGTGTTGCTATACCAGGTATTATTTTAAGAAATAGAATTGTTTTTGGATTGGATTATATTAATCAATTTAGATTTAGTTTTTGGTTACTACTCCAATCTAGTTCCTCAATTTAACATTACAAAGAGAGATGGGAGAGATAAAAGAGTCTAGTCTCTTTTTAAAAAGGGGAGTGTTTGTCATTGTAATCTAGCGCTATTGTTGTCAAATTTATAAATTTGTAACGAAAACTGAGTCGGTCTCGAAATTATCTATCAACGAAGTTCAGTTAAAAGATTTTAAAGAAACATTAATAAACTTAATAAAACTACTTATATGTAAGCACATAAAGTGTGGAGTCTTCGGAATTATTTGTATTAATTCATATTCTTAGTTAAGCTTGCCCCCTATTGAATTACATTCGTGGCTCCGCCTTCTCCCATACTTTAAAGTTTAAACTTGAAGATTATAAGGTAAAAGGGGTAGAGACTATGATGTTGAAAGAAGAGTTGGATGGTATACAATATTTTAGGGGTTGTAATAAAATATCTGAAATCTGAACGTGTGCACTTTTTTCCGGTTAATATTGCTCTTGAAAAGGACTACATTTTGTAATTTGGATGGTTTAGAAATTTCTAAGTATTACGAATGGATAAAAGTAGAAAACTAGGAAGCACCTACATTCAATAGGAATGACATCAAGAATTTAAGAAACCTTCCACGTGCATGTAGAACTGCCGCTTTTGCCACTCATATTATTGTCAGTATAGCAATTGATAGTGTAATAAAATTTAACTCTTGATGTCCTTCATTATTTGACCCGAAATAGAAATTTACTTATTTTTTTTGATAACCGTGGATGTCCGGGCCAGCTTGCGCGCACATCAACTAATCCCACGGGGCCCTGAAGTTTACGGTCGGGTACTCACCTCAATGGCCTTGAGGGGACTCGAACTGGTGACAATTGGGGAGCAAACCCAAAGCCTAACCAATTGAGCAACCCCTCGAGGTTAGAAATTTACTTATGAAGCAGTACAAAATTACTCTTGTTTTTATCTTTTATATTGTGTAGAAATGGAATCCATGTTTTTTACGGAAGCATTTCTAAAAGTTGAACCATATTCGTTGGGAGAACCAACCTAGAGGCGTTCAGCTCTTTGACTGTCAACTTGCTTAAGTTTGACTATGAGTGACTTCGATAGAACACCAAGTAGAATCAAAATGTAATAAAAGAAGATGGAGTATCGTAAGATAATCCTTCACTTAAAGTTTGAGATTCGAATTTTAGATGTATTTGGACCTTTAGCAGCTGTTACACCACCTACAAACTGAATTTATTGTCATAACATGGATTTATTGACAGAATTGACGAATTGAAACTGTGGCCATGAGCGAGTGCATATCTATACTGGTGAAAATTAAGTAAATCTAAGAAACCATATTGTCGATATCTATAAAGTTGTAAATATAGTCAACTTTCCTCTATTTGAGATTTGATTTGACTCGAGAGTAGAAAACATTGGTGGGGTTATTAAATGATACAATGTTTGATGTTGGATTACTTTGTTGTATTTTTTATTTGTTCATATTTTGGATGATAATCATCATATTTTTATTTTGTTTGAATTAGCTTCTAATCATATAGAACATTTTCAGGTTTTGTATTGATGGAAAATCTAAAAGGGGAACTTAAGGATTTATCAGCAACTTCAGGCTTTGAGTGTAATTTGCTGAGTAGTAATCTCAATGGCATTAGTAGTGTGAAAATCGAGGAATTGATTCCGTTTATTTGTTCGGACAAGAGGAAAAGAATATTAGACATGTAAGTTAATTAGCCAAAACTCTATAGGTCCTATTTTTGATCGAGCATTGCTCGTAACCAAAATCATGTTCTTCTGATAGCACTCCATTAGTGTTCTAATGATTGGTGTAGTGACACGTGATTCTTTGAAACATCTTTTTTTTTTTCATTTCTATTAATGACTTGCAGTAGCTTATTTATGTGCTAAGAATGCATCTTTTTGGATAAAAAAAATTCATTATTTAATAACAATTGCCTAGAATATATATACAATTATGTTAGGACTGTACAAGGAAAATAATTTTACAAGGAATCTTATGTAACTAAATAATCTAAATATGGAAGGTGGATGATCTTTTTCATTTTTATGTGATTTGTCGAGATTTTCCACATTATTTATGATGAACAGTTGCATTTCTATGTAGGTTTTCTCAAGATATGCCACCTAGTCAAAAGCAAAAAACTAGCGATTGAGGATTCATGTAATTGCTCAGCTGAACCTGCAGTTTCTCTTTATTTCTAAATTGGGAGTATGGAACCCAGTTTCTGACATTATTCCTTTGCCTGGAGGGACAAAATTCCGAGAAAAATAGTTTGGCTTATTCCTAGTGGTGTTTGTTATAAAAGAAAAAAAAAATACCTTGTAAAAGATTTTTTTATGGCATCCAAGTAGAGCGGTCTATTCAGTGTTCATAAATGATTTCTTTTTAACATGTTCTCACTTGTTTGGCAGTAGTTGAGAAATTTCTATGTCATAATCAGTCCAATCTATTGCTAAATATATACTTCGATATACAAAATGTAAGACGTCTCATAAACTAAGACTGTATGATGCAATGAACTTTGTTGACATACAAATTGACAATATTATAATCAATCTCAATGCTAGCATTTAAATTAGAACGTCATGGAAATGGTGAGTAAAACAAGGGAAAAAATCATAAATACCTTACAAATATATAAATTTTTATTTTATACTATTTAACTATAATAAAATCTGAAATTACTTTAACAATCAAAATTAAAACCAAAAATACTGTATCCAAATCTTTCCCTTTTTTCACGCATAACTGAAATTGTCTAGCTACAATCAAATAGATGGAATTAATTGAAATAGCTGAATTCATGGGAATGGAAATTCAAATCAAGAAATAGGAAATACGACGAGAGCAACAATGAAGACATTGAAGAAATATTATTTGTGCCCGTGATAAATTGTCTTCGGGTAGAATATCCTTCTGGGTTATATCCATATTGTAGACATCTGTTAAATAGATTCCCCGAAAAAAACAATTCAAGGAATGAGTAATCAATAGATAAATGTAATTTCTTCGAACTCGTTTTGGACTTTGGTTATATTGTATTTGTCTTGATTATGCGATCTTACGTCGGATTGTTTTCATTTGCTGTTTTGCTTGATGTATATGAATTTACCATGAATCAATTTCATCTTCAAAAAAGTTGTTTTGTGTTTTGGAATGTTGCATACTGATTACAAAAAAAAAAAAAATAAATAAAAAAATAAAAAAAATTCAATTTTGGCTTCATGATGTATACCGGATTATTAATGAGTTCTTATACACGATAACGTTATTTTATGTATCTTTCACAGGATGTAATCCTCAATTAAAATGCATAAGAACATACATTTCGAACTACATATCACAATCTTCATGTCGCTGATTAATACCTCAAAATGTCTTTTTTTTAATCATTATATTCTTCTTGTTGCAGCTTGATCAAACTACCAAAAATTAAATTATGTTGGATCCTGTAAATATTCTGACATGTACATATACTTCATGTCTTTGTCTTCTGCACCTGATTTCACAATACCTTGAAATCTTGGAACCTTATTTTTGTGACGGTAAATTAGCAGTGTATTGCTAATCTTAGATATTCTGATAGAACACACATGATGATTTCATTCCCAAAATCTGATCATTATGTGTGCGACATTACATATGAAGTTGATTTCATATTTTCGGTTGTGTACTAAGAATAGTATACACCTTTCAAATCAATTTATTTTTTGGTTTGAGATATGGAATTCTGAACGTCTTCGTAACATGCAATGCAATGACTTTCGGTATTCTATTATCTAGATTCTAGTGGATGCAAGTATGATGATCTTGTTGAGATGATAAGCGTCGAGATGAAAGAAAAGACTTCTTGCTTAAAAAATTGATTTCGATGTAGGAGATCACATGGCCCTGGTGAAGATAAAGAATAACAATTCACATATGTTCTATATGGAGCTAAAGAAGAAGGATCCCCGAATTACGGCATATGCACTATGTGTTGAAGTAGTGAATGTGTCCAACCAATATGCAGATGAAGTGGATCAAGAAATACAGTCCAAAAGTCACCATTTTGTCCTGAATTGGAACCTCGACAAATTTATCTTTCTCTAAAACCTTCAGCTAACACAGTTCCAACAGTGCAGGACTTCTGATCAACCATGGAGATAACAAACTAGCCACTAGTTGATTAGGATTTTGAGTACAATAATGTTGTGTTACCTAGGTCAGTCGTTGAATGTGTTGTTGAAAATCAGGTTGGATTTTCGCACCTAAAATGTGGAGAACATGGATAATGAAGGATTCCGAAGATCGATCTTGAACTGGAGAATGATTTTTTGGGATCCATTTTGTAGTTCTTTGAATGATGAAGATGATAGAAATTGGGGTTTTTTGTTAATCTTTGGTTTGATGGTGAGGACGTGATTCTAGGTCATTCTGGACATGATTATGGGCATGATTTAGGTTGATTTTGTGATACTGCTTGTGTAGTGGAGCGATTTTAGCATATAAATTAATTAATTTTAAAGATTAAAGTGATTTATTGGTCTTTCATTTTTACTGCACCAATTGTAGTATTTTTAGATTAAAATAAGTTGAAATGTAAAATTAGAAAATGTTTCCATTTAATAGTATTGGGTGAAATTTTCCCTTGTAATATATGGCTTGCTCACGAAACACACTTGATATTAACACATTTCAGGGAAACTTTTGAGATTAATTATTTCAAATGCATTTAAGTTTTGGCAATCAAAAAGTAGCTTTCGAAGACGATTATTTTTGGAATTGTCTCGTAATTTTCTTTAAAAAATAAGAACGATGAGCATTTAAAAAAAAAAAAAAATCATTTAGACCAATGATTCAGTTGTGACATTCATTTCAAACAAAAATCCTATGTATACTCCGAGTCATTAAATCGTTAGGAATTTTTGTGGATAAGTAGAATGGCCAATTAAAAATTGAACGGCAAATCGAATAAATCATGAATTTCAATCATGAGGATGAAACAAATTAAAGTTCAGTAGCCAACACGAAAGTATAAAACATAGTAGACATTAGTAAAATTAACCTCATTTATAAATGGCTTATAACATAAATAAATTTAGTTATTTAGATTGTAAATTCATTGTACTTACTTAAATACACCGAAAAGGTGCAGGATTTCAATCCTCATAAGCTTGGGCTTTTGGGAAAGATGGTTGGGTCTCCACCAATTGGTATCAGAGCCTGCCCCACATCTTGTGTTCGAATCCCAAAAGGGGCAACCCAAATGAAGTGTCGAATACCAGCAGCCAGGAAAGGCCAACGAGTAATGCAAAGGTTGTCTTGGAGTGGGGCGTCGTGGACGTCGAACTTTATACATATTCTAGAGGTTTTTTGACTTGTGAAAATGATTGGCAACAAAACAACAATTTTCTATTTTACTTCTCGAGTAAGTTAGAGAAAAAGATGCTTGGAATAACATTCATGTATACATAAACATGATAATAATTTTAATAGAGTATATGGTCCACTAAATATTACGGTCATATAGACTCGTGCTTAGGTACAACAAAGATCAAATAAATTTCTGCATTTGATTATTACAATTTTATAGAACACCACCTGCCACATAGATTGATAATAATCTTTAATGAAAAAAAAAAAAAACATTATTTGTCCACAAAGGCACAAACTACAATTCCTAGAAGATTCATGTCACACAATTCCATTATTTGGAAGTGATTATACATATTTTAAATTATAAATAAATAAAAATAAATTATAGATAAGTGATAGAAATGACAACGAGGCATATATGAAACAGGTAGGCCATTTTCATCCATACCCCGCCGAGTATTTTTCTTACTTTACCCGTCCCCATACCCTATTAAAGAGGGACGAGACGGGACGGGGATAGGAACTGGACTAGGTAGGGGACCTGACCCATTTCACGTCCGTTTATTTTTTATATTCTTTTTAAAAATGATGATAAACTTTTATTTTTTGGTAGAAAATTTGAATTTGAAATTAATTTTAAACGGGACAATCGGACAGGTAGCTGGTCGGGGACTATATTTCCCGTTCCCGTCCTCGTCCTGTTTACTCGGTTAGGTAGATAATCCCATTCCATTTGGGATGGGGCCACAAATATCGAGTTAAATTGATTTTTTGACATCCCTAATAAGTAAATAATATTTATAGATTCAAAAAAGAGAAAATTATCCCAAACCTTACCTTCTAACTTTCCATGTCAATAATCAGACGATAAAGTTTTTCTTTCAAAAATTAGGTATACCCCACCCATTCCACACCACAACCCTCCAACCTAACCCGAATTCATTTTCCTAATCCCAAAGGTTCAATCTCCTGCGACTGCAACTTCATTCCACAAGGAGACGATGGTAGCACGCTTGCATATGCACACACAGCGGCGACCATAACCATAGTGTCGTTGTGATAACATTGGCGCCACACTGTTGTTCATTGTTGTGTGCGCAGTGGTGTATGCGGTGGTTAGATAGAGAAAGGGTGTGAATCTACGGTGATGTTAGATTGTGGATCTAAAACGACAATGCGTTTTGGGTGGTACCAACGATGGACAAATTTGTCAAATTTAAGAGTATATCTTTAAAGATCGGTAATCATGTATTTGTTTCCTTGAAAAAAGGAGTGTACGTAAAAGAACTGACTATTTATAAATAGTTAACTTATATATTTAAACTAGTTTTTTGTCCTGCAATGCACGGGTTGTATCGTTTTGAAGGTAATATTAGCGTGTTAAATATTAAAGATTAAGAAAATATATGGGCATTAAATGAGGTTAGTAAAATGAAGTTAATTTGATGAGGTAAATTTCCATATGATTTCTTTCATAAAATACAGTTGTGAAGTGTCTTTAAAGCATAGTAAATCATTTTTGAGAAAGCAATGATTGTAACATCTTATTCCTTAGGTTCTATCTGCAAGAAAATATTGAAGAGAGATAAGTTATTAGTATGTATGATGCAAAGCAGAGGAACAGTGGACTTGGATAATATTCCTTAGCTTTCCCAATTGGAAGATAAAAAATGTAGTCAAGAGTTTACTTTACAAAGAGTTATTAATATAAACTGAGGGTGGTACTGAAAATTAAAAGCGGCGAATCAAATCTGAATAATCATAGCAATCCATTTTGATCTGGATTCCTTATATCAGCTTCCAACCTGTTAATCCTAGGCATGAAACATACCATACTGCATGGCACTGCAAGAAATTTAAAAAAAAAAAAAAAAGAAAGAGTGATGTGGTGGGAAACATTGAATTGTGAGACAGCACTTGTGAATTTACAATCAGACACTCTCAAAAGATAGCTATAAGAACAAAAAATAGTCCACTGTACCTCTGCTTTGCACCAACATCTAATTTAGTAATTTTTTTTTTTTTTTTTAATAACCGTGGATGTTCGGGCCAGCTTGCGCCCACCTCGACTAATTTCACGGGACCCTAAAATTTACAGCCAGGGTACTCACCTCAGTGGCCCTGAGGGGACTCAAACTGGTGACCATTGGAGAGCAAACTCAAAGTCTGACAAATTGAACTACCCCTCATGGTTAGTAATTTTATTGTTTTATGCATTAATAGTATTTTAAGTAAATTTTTTTTCCAAACCCGTTTTAAAGTTTTTATTTACTTTTCTTCAATTACATTTACTTTTTTAGGGTTTAGCCAAACATTCTCTTGCTCAGAAAATACTTTTAAAAAAAAAAACGAGATTCCTTATCATACCAATCAAGTGGGGAAGGATATCAAGCATATGTTGATTCCTCATTAGCAGCCTTACCATAACTATTATAACCCCATCCATGAATTCTTCCATCTTTAGTAGAAATGAGTGTGACAATGTCCACAGGCAACCAGTCGGGATCACCAAAACAGGTATATTGAGAAGCATCACTTCAGATTCGTTTGGAGTGCAAGAAAAATCCAGTTTTGGGCTTAAGTCCTAACTGCCCAGCATGGCCTCCACCCAGAGCATATAAGGCCCCTTTATCAGTCACAACACACGTCACTACGCCAAAAAACACCATTTG
>CAIGRS010065713.1:0-10991 GCA_903798395.1 Fraxinus floribunda | reverse complement strand
GAAAAATTAGGGTTGGGGTTTATTTATATCACCTGAATTTTGAATAATGGAATTTGGTCCCTGATTTTTGAATTCCAATCTTCAAACCCCTAAGTTTTTATAATTTCCCTTTGAAGCATCCAATTAAAGTGTGGGCCTTTATGTGTAGAGACCATGCTCGTTCCTAATTTCATGATGGGCTGAATTAGGTTAATGGGCTGTTAGTATATATATACAGTATGGTCCCCGGATCACACGTTCTGTTCATTCTATTCTAAATCCTATTATCAGAGAGAAACAAATGAACAACGTGTTGATCTGGAAGACTAAAACCGTAGGACTTGTTTATTGCGATAACCACCTCTAATTCATGTACGCTTCCGCTTTCGATTTACATATTTTTGATGATCCAACATGAACGATTGTTATGACGGTAAAGAATATTTTCCCAAATGTATTTCTTCAGAATGTATTTAAAGACACAAGTTAGCAGCCATTGTTCTTCAGTTGCTGATTTTTATTATTCAAAAACAATGAAAATATTCCGATTGTTATTGTGTTTCTTTGTTTGTATGTTAATCGTTCGTCGTCTTCCTCTAAGGCCATGGATTGTCAGAATGTTTTGTTAATCATTTTTTCGAGGGTCATTGGCACTTGAGATTTTTCAAGCATTTCTACTTCGTTTAAAATTTTGTGAAAACCTTCAATTTTGATTCATGCAGTGAGTAGCAAAAACACGTGTTCGAAAATGGACAAATTTCCTGTTCATGAATTGTAACATTTTTTCACTATACGAGAATAGTGCACGAGTTTTCTCAAATACATGGACTAACAGAAGCCCTACAAACAGGACAGGTACTTTTACTGTGCAGCCATGGACTAAGGCAAGTTGCATGAAAGCAATGACCACAGCCATCTAGGCGTTGGAGTCTCTCTGTGGGTTGATATTCTTCCCAGCATATGGGGCAAGTCTCACTGTTTGGCCCTGTAATTCGCTGGCTTTCACCAACTACAAGTTCTTCTGGTCGATAGACCTCGATTCTACACTCATCTTGTGTGGCTGGTGCCCGAGTTTCCACAATTTCTGGCTGTAGTATTGAAGATTCGTGAGGTGATTCAATAGCTTCATCATCGTTTAGTACAAACTGAAGTTTGATGATGCAACTTCCTATGCACAACAATGAAACGAGCGCAACAATACTTAGTATAAGAAGACACAGGAGGATGAATCCGCCTACTGATTTATTTCTCGATCTACCTGCAAACTGAAATTAAGTATCAGGGAGATCATATATATGCCTGGTAGGGATGGGAACATGGCTTGGTGGCCATTGCAGTAGCCCTCACTTTCAGGATTTTCAGGAGGCGAAACAGATTAAAATATCCCATCTTGTTAACTTAATAAAATTTAAATTCACAAACGTAAAAGTAAATAAAAAATAAGAATCGGACAAGGACTTCATGGATAAACTTGTTCGTTAAGCTTGCAAAAATAAGATGACGACCCCCACCATGTGTACTAGGGACAAATTCTATAATAAACAATCTTGATATGAAGTAACCATGTCAGCCATGTAACTTTTGACATGTAGATGACAGTAGATAGCATACTCTTTTACAATTAAATTAGCTTTTAGTTAAACCACTCAAATGAGAATTTTTATTTATTTATTGTGGAAAATGAGTTTTAGAATAGTGAAGGACGCTTACGGTTTACCTGTACAATGTTGACAGATGGAGATATCCCATTCCAACTGAAGATTCCCATCAAACCCATTGAGTTCATATTGATCAAGCGAAGCAACCGGAATTGGCAGATTAACTACTGCACTGCACCCATTTGATTTCATCTCTTCAGCTCGCAATATGGATGAAGTAGCATACATAGACACCGTCAAGTTACTTAGGCATCCAATTGGAATGAACTCAGCTTTGGCACTGGCATGGTGGTCAATCGGACACCTCAAAAAGGTGTAGTTTTGATAAAGCACAGACCTGAAAGGAGAATCGAATGACCAACTAAAGTTCATAAGCCTCCTTGGAAGGCATTTCCTGGGATCCTCAAGTACTATTTGCTGCTCAAAGTAGTTGATGTCGCGCACGTAGAACTCTCCAGAAGAAGGTTTCAGGTTTAGAACTGCTATTCCTTCACTAGTGCATCTAATATTGAACTCTTGATATCCATTAATGGGGTGAGGTTTTTGGCCTTCTTCAAGTAATTTAAAAGGGTATTGTATATAGAAGCTGTTATTGCCACAAATGGGATTTGGAGAAGAATTCTTTGAATAGACAACACAAAAATGAAGAAAAATGAAGAACAAAATTTGGAGAATAGCCATGTTTTTTCTGGCATTGACTTAGTGTAGGGTCTTTGGGGGAAGAATAATATAACCTGGAGAAGAATCTCTCGCCTAAGGTATATAAATAATTTAAGAGCCGTGCTGCTCTACCAGGGCAGCTGTGAGGAGGGGGGGTGGGTTTTTTACATTTTGGGGGGGTGGTTTATGAGGCGAGGACCCACCTCATGTCAGGCAAAGGCCTCTACCAGGCCTGGTAGAGGAGGTTTTCCCATAATTTAATCCATCATGCACGAAAACTTACAGAAAAAAAACACATAGAAACTCTATTCGTCATCAAAACTTTTAAAAAAGTCACTTTAATCATGAATTTTGATTGACAAATATACAAAATTGTTTCAGTTAAGTTACTCTTTTACGTATCTCTAGTAAAATTAATGTTTTTGTTGAGTTGTTCGATGGCGTATGACTAACAGTTTTGATGAGATGACTTTAGTAAGATTATATACATTACATTCACACACAATTTTTGCTTCATGGTCATCATTTAAAGGTTTTATACTCTTTCATTTTAACCTGTCAATTTATTTACTGAACGTGATTCCGAATAGTAAAAATAATGGGTTATGCTATTCCACTAATTAATAAAATTCAAGATCATAGCCAACACGTGCAGTCAGAGTGAAGAAGAACTATTCTAACTTGGAAACAAATGTGTATTAACAACTTAGCCCTAGCCCGTGTTTTGTCTTAATACTAATCAAATTTTGATAAAAATCAGATACTTTGAAGGGTTTTTCTATTTGTACACCGGGGTTGACATCCCGGTGTATACCCCCTCACAAAAGAGGGGAGACCCACATCCAATAAAAAATTCGTGGCCCCCCTACTGTGATGGGCCTGTGTACCAGAGAGTCAACATCCATCGGTGTGTATATAGCAAAACCCTACTTTGAAATGGGGGGAATTTGAATTAAAAATTGCTCGCCACAATTTAGACCGTCTAAGTAGCTTGACAAGCCATCATCATGTCTCCGTCAAATAGTATTTCCGAACTTGCCGTGTGCCCACATCACAGTTATGCGTTATCAAATGTTACATTTTGACATCAGAAAGTAAAGATCTACAAACTGGACAAGTGCTGTTCCTTTTTAACCACAAAACAACGCAGTCATTGTGGAAGAAATGCCCACATCTAGCTATGCTCCTTACTTCCTCTTTGGGATTGTATGCTGCCAGGCATATTGCACAAGAGCTATTCCCTTGTCCTGCAATGCTCTGATTTTCCCCAACAACTACCAATTCTGTATAGGACTTTATTTTGGAGTCATCAAGGCCTGTCATCGTTTGGCCTGACTGCCGCGGCAATATATTTGGCACGGTGGATTGCGACAAAGCAGCAGCAGTGGCAGAGTTGACCTCATTTCTTCGTATTGTAATCTTGATCAAATGCCCGCAACATGATAACAAGAGTAACACCAGTAGAAAAAATGGTGGAATTAAGAATGGCGATTTCAAAAATTTATTCAAGCCCGACTTTCCTGTAAATTCAATGAGGTTAGAGAACATTTGAAGAAATTAATTTTTTTAATGGGTGATTTCATAAATTATCTTAGCAACCAAAGAGCACCAGTGAGTTGGATGGTGAAGTGAACAATATAGTACCACACTATTAAAAAATAGAAAGAAACTAAAATCTTGCAGGTTACACTGTCTAATCCTGTCCACTACACCATACGATTGGCGTACTAAACAGACCCTATATGTCTAGTATGACGATTATATAAACCATATATATAATCAAGAATGATTTCTACCTTTTTCTTGAGGAGGAGGCTGTGGATCACAATATTTGCAATCCGAAACATCCCAATACAAAGAAAGATCATCTTTAATTCCTTGATACTCGAACTGACCCTGAAACATAACTGGGAAAAGGGAACTGCCAATAATTTCGCAACCAAAATATTCAAATTCAGATGATGGTTCTTGGGATGTGGCAACTGTTGCATTCGTACGATTGCTTAGGCAAGCAATCGCTAAGGCATAGTATCCCACTGGGTCTGAATTTGCTGGACAGGTATAAAATGTGTAGTTTTCATAGTACGTCGCAGTGAAAGGCGAAGATTTAAGGTTTATAGAGTTATTCAGAAGCCTTCCTGGGAGGCAGTCGCTGGGATCATGGAGGGTTATTTTGTTATCGTAGTAGTCGATATAACTTACGTAAAAAACACCTGAGAAAGGAAGATTTAGGATAGGTATTCCCAGATTACTGCATGTCAGGTTAATATAGGTACAGTTATTTCCTGTTTCTTGGCCTTGTAATTTGAAAGGGTACTTTATTTGGATGTTGCCACAGAAAGACGATGAACAGACACTCAAGGAATGGACAATCGGAAAGATTAAGAAAAGAAAGAGTGGAAATTTGAGAATTCCCATATTTTTCAAGAAAATTAAGGAGTGTGTAAAGGGACTATGAACTAAATATGCCTGTGGGATATTATTGCGCGATGCTAGCTCTCTATTCTACATGTATACAAGTTCTGCTCCTCGTAGACATCGCACGGAACAAGAAAAGTAAATTTACAGGAAGGAAAGACAGATACGGGACAAGAATCCCTCGGTATGACCAAAAATATATTTGTTTGTCAAAGGTTAGACGTTCACAACTATAACGCGGACAGTAAACTAAAGTCTCTCGATCTGTCCTTTTGTTGGCTTCTCAGCTTGCTAAGTTTGGAATTTGATCTTTTGTTCTCTCTGGACTCATGTTATATGTATTCAATAAAGTTTTTGTGTCAGGTTTACCCGGCCTCACCCTCTCACTCACATGGGGTCGGTTCTCACACATTTATCGGATGTGGGATTCAACCCCCCTGTGAGAGAGGAGGTGTGGGTCAGTTAAACCAAAGTGTACCTCAAATAGTACAAATAACATAATTCTATATATATCAATAAAGTTTTTGTGTCAGGTTTTGTAAGGTTGATTAGAACTAAATAGTTAGCATGTTAACAAAGAAAAAAGTCTGTTTAGGTGATGTATTTATTCTAATTTTTAAAAGACTTTTAGAGATTTAAAAAGTAGAGGTGTATTCAATTAAGATTTTTATGTACTTTTTAAAAAAAATTTAAAAGTCATGAGTATTAAAACTTATTGGAAGTTTTAAAAAGTTAACGAGTTTTCAAAATGTCAATTATTTTTATAAAATCATTTACGTACTAAAGTTTAAACCGAAAGTACAAATACAAAATATCATAAAAAGTCTTTCCTTCACCGAAAATTTTTAAAGACTAAAAAAATATATTTCTATCAATATAATTTTCTTTCATATTTCATTCTATGAAACCACGATACTAAAATCTAATATTTTCTCTCTCTCTCTTCAACTTGTTATTATTATTTCATTTTTAATATTCTCACTTTATTTTTCTCTGTCTTCTCTCTCGTCATTTTCTCCATTTTTCTATGAAAAATATCAATTTATAATTATTTATTCTCTTCTTTTTCATGGTTTCTTACAATTCTTCTATAGGAAGATCAAGTATTAATTTAAATTTTATACACATAAATTAATTTGTAATTAAATTTTAAATATTTGTTTTTTGTTTAATTTAATAACTTTGTAGAGTTTTGAATATATCGATAATATTGAACATTAAAAACTCCTTTTTTCAATTTTGATAATATTGAACATTAAGATTGTTGATATATAATTGGTTAGATCTCATGAGTAGAGAACATTTGTAAATGGTGACTCCCATGCACCATTTTGAGGATCAGGGTCTAATACAGATCGAGATAATATATATAACACGATATAAAGTACATGATCGCAAATAAACAACAAGATAAAAGGCAAAGAATTAATTGGCAGAGTAACATATTATTTTATTCAATTGACTAATATGTAGGAAATAAATACAATAATTGTGTACAAAACTTGTGAAAAGGTCTAGTATTTATAAGGGTGGATACCATACCTTAGAAGATGAAAACAAAATAAAAAATCAAGTGGAATAAAGGAAACAACATTTTTCCAATAAAAACACGTGCAAAGAAGGAAAATATATTTTCTCATAAAAATCCAACTTAATTTGAGTCAAAATATCCAACACTACGGACTATGGAGTATTCCATGTAGAGCTAAGATGGAAGGCATAAATTGTCCTTTTAGTCATAGTAGGAAAAGGGACTGTAGTTGAGTGACTATAGGGGATCATGTTGTTTTGAAGAGTGGATATTTTAGGTATTTAGATTAGCAAGGAACGACTTGTGCATAATGTATTGCATATGGATAGCGTGGATAATCGAAATGGAGTAGTGCTATGGATTCTGCGTAATGAAATCATACCTATAAAGAGATGGTAAGTTCAACAGAATGGTAACTAGACTGACTAGCTATGCATTGTTGTAATAATTGTTCATCCGTCTAGAAATAGCATATCCTAAATGAACTAGGATAAATGAAGATACTTAGATTGACATGTTGTTATAATAGAAATGATATCAAACGGGGTAGACGGTACCAGGTCAGGATATATTGAAAGGGGATGATTTTCGTGGTTGGGGCAATTCAGGGGCGGAGCCAGGAATTTTTGTCAGGGTGGGCACAATTTATCGATATTGAACGTCGAATTTTTGTCATGGATGTCAATGTTACGAAAAAATTGCATAAAAAACTTAATTAAGCTTGACGAATAAGCGAAAAAATTGACTAAATATTCTTATAATCAATGGCTTTTCCCTTATTGATGGTGGTGGTGTCGCGCGGAAGAACGACGAGAGTGTTGGGCTGACGATATGGAGGTTGCCCGGTGGAGGTTTTACCATCAGGATGTTTATGGGTTAAGCTAGAGGCGGCAATGGCACCTCTGGGAACAGGCAAGGAACTATGCCGGGGGTTTATATAGAAATTGACAGTGGGTTTAACAATGATGACAGCATGCCTCGGAGAATTGAATGGGGTGTAACGAGGAGAGGAATGGTTTTTGCTAATTTCTCTTTTGTTTTTAGGAGATTTAGATCGAATTCTTCCTCCTCGGGTCGGATTCGGGTTAGTCGGAGTTGGAGCTTGACGGGTTCTGATTCGTCGGTGTTTAGCATGTATGTGTTGAGGAGGAATAGTAACAGATCTGGTGATGGGCTCGATGAGGTGTGGTCACGGTGCAGGCGGTGTTGTTATTGTGGTAGTGGTTGAGGTGGTGTTGTGGCTAGGTGAACGACGATTTTAGTGGTTTTTTTAGTGTTGCGGGTGTAGGCGGCATTGTTTTTTGTTGTTATTGTGACGGTGGTTGTTGTGGTATTGTGACGGGGCGATGGTGGTGCTTTGGGTGGTGTTGTGGCGAGGGCGAGGGTGGGGGTGGGGGTGGGGTAGTATTTGTGACCAATTATTTGGCTTGTTTGTGACCAATTATTGGTAGAGGATCGGGACAGGGATGGGGTGGGGTAGGGGTGTATCATGTATGTGACCGACATTTTGGTTCATTGTGACATATCGATAAACTGTGATCTATAATTTTTTGATCTGCAACCAATGAATTAAATTGTGACGTATAAAATTTTTAATCTGTGATTTCGAAATAATTTGTAATCCCGTAGTTATGCTTAAGTGGGCCAATTAATATTAAAAAATGACTTGTAAGTTTTAATTGAGCCATAACCTATAGTTTGTACTGGGCCAATTTAATACTTCCAGTTTTAATTGGGCCTATTTATATAGAATTCATTTATGAAGAAATTACACCAAACCAGATTTTTAAACTTTCAATTTCAAAAATCAGATTAAAAGTTTCACTTTTCAAAAATCAAATATTTTATTTTAAATTATTAGCTATTAATTGTACAATTTTCATCCTAAATCCTAATCATTTTCATTTTAATTTTAAATTTCCTCTTCCTTCTCTCTTCTTTCTCTCTTCTCACCGTCGCTCTCCTTTTCTCTCTTTTCACCATCACGGGCGATAGGTGAGCTCGACGACAGAGATCGCTACGGCAGGGCGATTTCATTCTTTCTGATTAGATCTGCTCAGTCGGAGCCACTATGTAGATGCGTCATCTCTGTTGGAGTGGAGAAATCTGGTGGCGGTTTTGGTGTTGATGGTGGTGTTGTGTTGGGTTGGTGGTGGTTTTGGGGTTGTTTTGTTTTGTTTCTATTTCAGATTGTGAGGTGGTGGTGGCGGCGGTGGCGGCGACGGTGAGGTGGTGTAGGTGATTGCTATGGTTGTCGATCGGATGTGGCAGTGGTTGTCGTGGTGCGGCAGTGATTGTGCTTGCATATCAACCTAAGGTTTTGGCTGTTGTACAGTTTATTTAGTCATTCTCTAGCCTTGATCTTTGAGCCAAATTATCTTAGTTATATTACTGGAACAAAAATAGTTATAAACTCAATTAAGTGAAAAGGTTGTTCTACGGTTGCTTAATTTATGTTTCGTTTTTATCATTGCAGGATGGATGAAATGATGCGAGGACAGAGAGGGTGGATGGAGTTGGCTGTTCTGGGAGATAAAATAAGTTTACTGGCATGTTGGAGGGTTTGATATGGTCTCCAACAAGTGGTGACAGAAAGGACCAATACGATGATTGTTCATTTGAGAAGGTGTTTGCTTTCCACCAATGGAATACTCAATCTGTCATTTTTTTTCCTTCAATGACAAAGAGGTGTGGTGCAGTGGTTGTGGTTGGATGGTGGAGGTAGAGGTGGAGGTGGCAATGTTTGGTTGCAGATGGTTTTACTACCGGGATGTAGGGTGGTGGTTGTTGGTGGTCACAAATTATTTGATTGTTTGTGACCATTAAATTCATTAATCTGTGACCAATAAACAATATTCAACCAAAAAATTCGATAATTTGTGACCAAAAAAATAATGTGTGACCTAAAAAATTGTTAATATGTGACCAATAACTTGATAATTTGTGACTGTCTAATAAGGTGTGACTTATAATATTTGTAATTTGTGACCAATAAAGTTTTTGAAGTGTGATTGTAAGATAATTTGTCACATAAAATTTTTGATTGAAAATTTGGGATTGTATGATAAGTTGTGACTTATAATATTTGTGATTTGTGACTGATGAACAAATTGTGACCTATCAAATTTCTGATTTGTGACCATAAAATAATTTGCGACTTATTAAATTTTTGATTTGTGACCGATGAACAAATTGCATTATATAATTTTTTTGAATTGTGATCGTAAAATAATTTGTGACGTTTCCATTTTTTATTTGTGACTGATGAACAAATTGTGACCTATAAAGTTTTTGAATTGTGACTGTAAAATAATTTGTGACATATAAAAATTGTAATTTGTGACCAATTATATGAAATTTGTGACCAAATTATATGGAATTGTGACCTTAATATATTTAATTAATAAAATATATGTTTAATTAATTAATTCATAAATAAAATTTTAAAAAATATCTGAAATTTGAAATTTTAAACATAATCTCTTAAATTTGAAATTGGTAAAACTAAACATCTTAGTTATGAATTCTTCCCTTTAATTACATATGTAGGTCCATATGACATTAATTTTTTAGGAAATTACACTCAGCTCATAAATCTTGAATCAAGTTTCATTCTACAAAAATCAGGTTTTAATTAATAATTTAAAAATATTTTTTATATCTAATTAAATACTAATTAATAATTTCATCCCAAAATCAAAAACCTAATTTCATTTCTTTTCCCCCCGTCTCCTATCCTCTCCTCCCATCTCCATCTTCCCTCATCGGCGACGACGACGTTCTTCTCCCTCACCGACGACGACGGCACTCGTAACCCATTCCATATCTGCCGGCTTCTCTCTTCTCTATTCTGTGATGCTGAAACGCCAACCTTTCTACCTCACCGTTCTTCTCTCTCTCTCACACTTCGCTCTTTGATTCGGCGAAATAGCAACGGGCCCCCTATGTCCTTGTGTGGGGACGGTCGGGTGTGTTTAAGTGCATGTGGAGGCAGATCCGGCGGGTGTGTGCGTGGGTGCGGCTGCGGTGGACGTTGCAGTATACGGCACCGTTGCGAATGGTGTGTGTGGACGTGAACTGGTATGTTGTGTGTACGTACTGCAGTTGGATGTGTGTGTAGATACCGTTCGCTGCAGTCTAGGGTTTCGCAAACCACCGCGAAAATCATGGATCAAGTCTCCGACAAGAATATGGGTCGGGGAACCGTTACTGGCACTGCAACGGGTAAGGAAACAACCCCCACTTACGAAATGAAATTAAGATGTTGCTATTCGGGTGGTGGATGTTGGTTTTTGTGGTGGTGCGTGTTAGCGGTGGTGACTGTGGTGGTGGGGGAGGTTGTGGTCTTGGTTTGTATGAGATGTTGACGCCGCTATTGGGCGGCGATGGTAGGGAAACAAATGGTGGAGGCAGTGGCGATATGGTGGTGCGGTGTGGGCGTGAGCGTGCGGTGCGGCGTGTGCAGTGGTGGATCTCTCCGGTGTACAGAAGCGGATCTCTGCGGAGTGGTGGTGGTGGTCACAAGTGATTTGGTTGATTGTGACCAATAATTTGGTCGATATGTGACCAATAAACAAAATGTATCAATGAAATAGATAAATTGTGACCAATGAGTGTTGTGTGACCTAAGAATTATTAATGTGTGACCAATAATTTGATACGTTGTGACTTAAATATAATGTGCTTAATTGATTTGATGTTTGTGACCATAAAATAAGTAGAGTGACTTATAAATTTTGTGATTT
>CAIGRS010065675.1:0-16380 GCA_903798395.1 Fraxinus floribunda | reverse complement strand
TGCTCTATATCTCTGTGAATCTTGGGTGATGTTCATTGTGCTACTATTTTTCATTACAGTTGGTGGCAGCATGCTTCAAACCTTGCAAGTTATGAACAGCAGGACGCACACGAATTTTTCATTTCTATGCTCGATGGCATTCATGAAAAGATGCAGAAGGATAAGCGCAAGCCCCATAGGCAAGGTAACTTTGCTACCAAATATACTGTTAAGTGTCCTAACGTTAGATCTTGAAATGATCATGAATCAGAAGATGCAGAAACAACTATTTGAGTGCTGGAAAAAGTGTCAGTTCTGTTCAACATTTTATTAGACATGTGGTACAGGTCTTAGAACCTTGGCCTAGGAAATATTTCCGTGTGATGTCTGTTGGGAAAAATTTAGCTTTAACTCTTTCAAAATCCGTCAGGTAGGACACATTTTCTGCCCATGCAAAAATAATTTAATGGTGTCTGACATTTGAATTTCAAGTATTTATCATAAAGTTACTAGGCCCTTGTTTAAGCCCAATTTTATCAAAACTAATTTTCAACCACACATTTTCCAATAAAATAATTTTACACGTAAATCGCAAACATTTACATTATTTTTTAACCACACATTCTCCAAAAAACACTATTCCAAAATACATTTTTTTCCCATGGGGCTCAAACAAGGGCTAGATGATTTTTTTTTTAAATAATCTGTTAAGAGTGAGATCTATTGTAGCATTCAGCTAAAGGTTTCTTTATTTCATATTTATCATCGGAGAAAAATTTAAGTATGTTATGTTCCTCATGTCAAGTCTTCTGCAATTGCTAAGTGATGATAAAAAGGTTACCAGGAAATTCTTCTGATCCTGTATGATCTTGAATATTCATATTAGGCTGGATTTTGTATTCAATAAATAAAATATTAATTGCAAGATGAAAAGAAGAGGAAGAGAGATTTGGTCAAGATTTGAGACCTCCAACTTTCTCTTGGTAATGCATTTGCTTTTCTTTTTCTTTTTTTGACAGACATTTTTGTTCTCTGATGACTTTTAAGTAATTATGCTGAGAGATATTTTGCCTCATCGTCTGTCTTAGATTGGTCACTGACTCACGAGGAGATACGAAACTTCTTGAACAATTAGCAATATCGTAAGATGAAACATTCTTAAGATCCGTCCTGTATCCTTTTCTTCTCTAATCCTGTATCACATCTTATATAGGTGTTCCTAAATTCTGAAATAGATAATGGAATTTTCAAATGCAGGATGCTGGTTTAGGTCTTCTTGTTGCCTTAGGAATTGAGAAGTGCTATCAGATATATAGCCATTATTTCAGACCACAAGCTTGCCTTCTGCTTCACTTCAGTAAGTCTCATTATCTTTGGTCTCTTGGCTTCAACATAGGGTTCTTCTTGTGTCAAAACTAATTTCGCTTGTTGCCTCCAGATGTACCATTGTTAGGGTTGTTACCTCAGGACAACTTAAAGTTCGAGATCTTGCTAGTTTCTGTCCAGTTAAAATCCTTTTGTTTCAAACTACATTAGTGTTATCGGCAGCAAGTTATTGGCTTCTCTTCTCTCTCTCTCTCTCCCCAAAGAAAGTACGTACAACTTTGTTTCATGCAATTGAACGATTATCTTGAGCTGCAACGTTCCATTCGTCCCTTGGAAAATGTGCTGCTGAGTCTCTCACAGTATGCCATTAGTTCAATTTAGAGAATCACGTTCTCCCCAACAAATCTATCAATCATATAATAACATGTTGCTAAGCCATGGGGCAGGTTGTTATGTTGTTATGTAGCATTATTATAGTGTGTGAATCAATAATTTATGCTATAATTGCTGTCTCAACAGTCATGAGCTATCTTATTGTTGAAGACTAGGAAGTGTTATAATAGGAAAATGGGCATCCGTATAGACATCTGAAGCATGATTACTGAACTTTAAGTGAGGAAAGTCTGATTGATGCATGCATACAAATTTGATTTATTGCTTTTCTTCTTAGCTTCTCCTGATTGCTTTCTTACTGAGCCCCCATTTGGCTTTCATTCCCTTTAAATTATAATTCATTTTTCTGTCTCTTCTTATTAACCACACATTCTCCAATGAAATAATATTACACGTAAATCCATAATCTTCTTCTTTTTTAATTACACATTCTCCAAAAAATTACTATTCCTCTCATTATTATTTGAAATAATGGGTGCCAAACGGGTTATAAATTCTTATTTAATAAATATAGAAGAAACTCTCAGTAGTATTGATGCATTAACCATGTGCATGGGATTGTAGCCATAAGATAGGAAGAATGTTCTAAGAATTAATTAATTATTACTAGCCGTTGGTTGTGGTCAGGGATACAAGGTAACCACTGGTTTTTTTTCTTGTGCAGGTAGTGGAGATTGTTGTATTGCTCACCGTGTATTCTCTGGCATATTGCGATCTGATGTCATGTGTACATCCTGTGGTTTTACATCTACAACATATGATCCATGTGTAGACATCTCATTGGACTTGGAACCACATCATGGTCTTTCTACAAAAATGGCATTTACAAAATCACATCGTGCATCCCATGATGATGCAGATCCCAACCAAAACTCAAGTGTGTCAACCTTGATGGGGTGCCTGGATCGTTTCACTAGACCCGAGAGATTAGGGTGTGAGCATAAGTTCTTCTGTCAACAGTGTCAACTGAGGCAGGAATCGCTTAAACAGATGTCCATAAGAAAGCTTCCTCTCGTTTATTGTTTTCATATAAAAAGATTTGAGCACTCCCCGATCCGTAAAATGTCAAGAAAGATTGACCGCTATCTACAGTTCCCTTTTTCCTTGGACATGGCACCATACCTCTCTTCATCCATCTTAAGAAGTCGGTATGGAAACAGAGTCTTCTCTTTTGACGGGGATGAGGAAGATGCTTCTATTGATTTCTCTTCAGAGTTTGAGTTGTTTGCTGTCATAACTCATGCTGGTAAACTCGACGCTGGCCATTACGTGACATATTTGAGATTAAACAACCACTGGTACAAGTGTGATGATGCATGGATCACTCAAGTTAATGACAACACTGTAAGGGCTGCCCAAGGATACATGATATTCTATGTGCAAAAAACGCTTTACTATAAAGCAAGCCAACAGACGAGAGAAGCTGAGAGAAAAGAGAATTGGTGAAGAAATGCAGGTACACAAAGATATATAGGATTATATAATTTCCGAACTGGTGATAAATTTTGTGTTGTGGAATATCTTGTCGAATTTTTGAGACCAAGCTGACTGATTCCACAAGTTTATCTTGACGGACAATATTCTGATTCTGGAGGATAATTGTACAAATCTGAGTTTATAAACCCCGGTTTCACTTGGAAATGACGATAACTCCTGGTTTGGAAACTGATAATAGTTGGAACGTGTTTATTTTTTTTCACTCCGAGCTTGAAAAAGGACCGATAGGTGACTGGTTGGTACGAGTTCACAGACTTGTATTGATCATGCATGAGATGCACATCAGTAATTTGATTAAAGAACCATCCGACCTCAATTTCGCCATCTTACTTCATTTATGCGTTTAAGATTCGCTTATGTGCTGTGATATGTGATATGATTTGTGTTTTGGGTCACACGCACATCGTCTCTCTTTTGTGTGTGTTTGTTGTGGGGATTTAGGCACAGATGGTATTTGACTACTAGGAACGTTTTATTAGCTTATTTTTAACTGCAAAGGGGAAAATTGTTATCCATTGAATTTCGATAAAAAGGTTGTAAAATGTCTATATTTTCAAGAAAAGGATAATTTGTATCCGTAGTTTNTTTTGGGTCACACGCACATCGTCTCTCTTTTGTGTGTGTTTGTTGTGGGGATTTAGGCACAGATGGTATTTGACTACTAGGAACGTTTTATTAGCTTATTTTTAACTGCAAAGGGGAAAATTGTTATCCATTGAATTTCGATAAAAAGGTTGTAAAATGTCTATATTTTCAAGAAAAGGATAATTTGTATCCGTAGTTTTTATCTCACAAACAAAGATTGTGCTGCATGTACATGATTATTTGCATAATGGTTTACATATATATGATATGATGAGATTTGATTGTATTAGAATTTTTTTAATCAAATAAAAAATAAAATTCTCTATTCTCTTTTGACATCTCATTTGTATATATATGCTATATGTACAAAGTTATGTTACAAAGTTGGTTGACAAAATAATATTTACACAAATCATTTTAAAAACAGATTATTAAATCATTTGAAATCAACAGTCTAAATTTTGTCGACACACTTTGTAACCTAATTTCGTACAAATAGCTTTATTGGTATATAAATCATTATGTAACTCCATTGTGTACAAATAGTATTGTTCCACAAATAAAACACAGATGGGTCTCTCCTATGATGAGATATCATTGCGTCCGAAATTTTTCAATCAAATAAAAAAATAAA
The DNA here is from genome assembly GCA_903798395.1 of Fraxinus floribunda. Lineage (NCBI taxonomy): Eukaryota > Viridiplantae > Streptophyta > Magnoliopsida > Lamiales > Oleaceae > Fraxinus > Fraxinus floribunda. Next base: position 11,966 of record CAIGRS010065675.1, on the reverse strand, counting down.
AAAAATCTCAAAACTCCTTTTTGACATCTCATATGTATGCAAAAGTTATCATGTATGTAAATTCATTAGATACAAGTAAAATTGTTCCACAAATAAAGCACAAAAAGGTCTCTCATCAATTCTTTGGAAGTGTTTAGGTCCTCTAACTTGCATTTTGATGCGCTCACATCAAATTTTCTGATACAAGTGTTACTTGTGATGACTTATTTATAATTGGAATAACTCTCCAATTTACGTTTATTCTTTACCAGACTTCCTAGTAGCATCAAAATATTATATGAATATCCCTTTATTACTATCTATCTTAACATGTTTTACTAAAATACTATCCACGTTGAAATAATACTATTATCAAATGCACCCTATGCGATTTCCATGAAATTGAAATGTACCCTAAGTGCTCCTTCGATACGCTCGATCCTTCAACATCTTATCATTATACGCACACCACACGGCACACATGATGAACCGGGTAATATAAACTATAAAAGAAGGTATTTATTATATTGCCTCACAAATGTGATTCTTTATGTTACATGCGGAGAAATACCAAAAATAATTTGAGTACATTGAAAACTTTGATTCAACTCATCTAATCTCAAGAGCCATGATATCTTGATCTAAACACAACTTAGTTTTTACCACATTGGGACGGAATGATGCTCAATTCCCAGACTGGTTCCTAAACTGTGAAAGCCAAAAAATCTTTGCAGCCATCTTAATATGGAGAGAAGTTCTCCCCCATGAAACGGTCATCTATTTATACTACATGCGCTTCTGAATCGAAAGGAGGTAGATTTTTTATCTCAGTGACCATACTTGGTTTCCCAACTTGAAAATCATCTTCCTCTGATTCCTTGAAATCCTTTGGAAGTACATTACAGTGAATTGTATGTGACGCCGGTCTTTCTTCTTGGAATAACCTGTGAACAACTGAAATACTCAAAGCAACTGAAGAAAGAATATAGGCAACAAACAAGGACCCCACAGTCATGCCAATTGCAAAGCGAAAACACCCAGAACCCACCATCAGTATAGTGAACAACAAATAAATATGTAATAAATTTGCAACTCAACCTTAAATCATTATTGAAGTTTGTTCCCTCATTTTAAAATTTCATATTATGGACACATTTTCCTTCAATACCATGATTTATCCAATATATTTCTATTGAAATAAACAGCTAAATACTCTATATTTTCAGTTGAAGAGAGCCATGAACAATAAAAGAAGACTAATTTTCTGCAGTAGATGATTGAATATATCCCTAAACAGACGAACACATGCAATTGTTGTTATGAAGAATAGGCGGATTACAAAAACGAGAGAGTTGTTGCCTAAAGAGGTGTATTTTGGTGCCTTTTTCGTGTCAATATTCATAGTAGTATCTCTGCATATTTCCAGCCCTCAAGGGCCCCCTGCATTGGTGTTAACTCTTTTTGCATATTGTCATAATTATAATTGTCTCTTTATTTTGCGTTGTATTTCAGGCCACGATTTTTAAGAAAAGAACGTGAGCTTCATAAGGCCAAAAGATTATACAGCAATAGATATACAATAAATGTCTGTTTTAGCGTGTTTATTTAGACTTAATAATATTATATGGGGGTGTAACTTCTATTATTATTTATTTTTTGTATGAATAAATTTGGTTTCGTAGAGAATTTTACTATATTTTTGATATTATTACTCTTTAATTTCGTTATTTTATTTTGTCAAATTTTTCCCTTTGAATTGTATGGTAAGGGAAACCATTTACAAGTCATTTGAATCTTAATTACAATTTACTGTAAAACAAATATTATAGCATACAGAACTATAATTGTTGAGGTATCTTGGGGATCATTTTGTTCAGATTCTATAGTGGAGTAATATTATGTTTGTATAATATGTATTATGCAGATAACTTTTTATGAGTACCGTATGAATATTTCTTTCGAAATTATAATTTCTTACATCAGCAACAAAATAAAAGTTGTGAATGTTGAATTGTTTACAATTTTCCAAGTGCAGTAATTCTAAGAGTTTATATAAATTTATTGCTAGTGCATCCAGTTATCACAAAGCAACCTCAAACCCGCCCTCAGACTGACTTTGAATCAACAAATGTAATGTATAATATTGACCATTCAGATACAATAAACTGGTTCAAAAGATAATATAAAGTTTGTCTTAACCAAAGGACACTATTAAGGTGTGCATCTAAATGAACCTTTGAGCCCAAAAAGATAGTGCATTTTTGCAAGTGCAAGTGTTATGTGAGTGTAAACTCTGTCCCCGTGGAACTCCCACCCCCACCACCCACCCACAGAGAGATACAATAAACTGGTTCAGAAGATAATATAAAGTTTGTCTTATCCAAAGCACATTTTTAAGGTGTGCATCTAAATGAACCTTCGAGTCCAAAAAAATAGTGCATTTTTGCAAGTGTTATGCGTGTGTAAACTCTGCCCCCGTCGAACCCCCACCTCCACCCACAGAGAGAGAGAGAATCAGACTTACGGGTGCCTGCAAAGCGTTGGGCAATGGAATGTGAGTGCATATTTGCAGGTTGACAACTCAGTGATAGAACTTATCACAGTTTTGGGCTCTGAACAAACAAATCTGACCTGGAATTGAAAACTAAAGGACTAGAATCATGAATAATACTAAGAAAAGAGAGGTGAGTACAAATTTGAATATTCTACCTCTGTTTCCCGAGGCTGATTTGTTAAATCACAGAGAGTACCATTGTTGAACAGATGAGCATGGTACCTACACAATGATCATGTATCATAATTATAGAGTCAATTTAGCAATATAACAATCCTATATCAGTATATAAACCAGTAATACTAATTATTAGGTTCATTTAACTGGAAAGAAATTGATGCAGCTCAATAATGGAAATAAGGGATGGTTTAGGCATTTTTATAATTGAGTTTTTTGTAGTAGTTTTTTAGATTTTCCTCCCATATATGGATTTTTATTATGGTAGTTTTGAGCTTTTCTTCTAGCACTACGATCTTTTATGGAATTTTACAATTTCCTTCTAGAAGTAACCACTAGGGTCTAGTGAAGATAATCCCGGACAAGCTTGAGTGGTAGAGTGCTAGCAGAAAGGTACTTTGATATTTGCTTTTACAAGCCATATCCTCGCTGCTCTGATTTTGTGGCAAAAGTTAATGCACTGCATAAGGGTCTAAAAAAAGGTTATCGTTAAGGTTTCCAAAATATTTGGGTTGAGATAGATGCAATTATGGCACTTAGGGCGATTAAATCCAAAACCAATGGACCTTGGTTATTGCAGTATTTAATTGAAGATATTAATGGTACTCGATCTCAGTCTCAGTCTCAGTTAAAGTTTCTATATCTATAGAAAGACTGATTATTTTGCAAATAAAGGGATAAGAAGTGGTGTCTCATGATTTAGAAGGCACAAGACCTAAAAGGCAGGTGACTTTAATTAAAGATAAGCAACAAACCTGTGGCTTATTTTTAACCTGGACATGCCTACATTCAAAATAAGCCATTATAAGCCACACATTCAGAGCTTGTCTTTAAGATAACCACCCCCAAACATGCTCAATGTGTGTGTCTTGTCAGATTAGATTCATAAACTTCAGCTACTTTATCTATTGCATTAAATTAATTACTCTTTTGATATTGAGGATATCATGTTTTTCTTGCACCTTCATGTTTATGGCTTTAGTGTCTTTTCTAGGTTCTTGTAGAGGAGGTGCTCCATTCTATATTTTGCTAGTATTGCTCCTCTTTTTCCCTAGGTAACTCTGGAGTTAAGGTGCTAGGTTCCCCCCTACTGTAGTCTCTTTTCTTATCTAATCCACAGGTATCTGCCGAGGCGACAACTACAGGTGGATTTAGAAAAAAATTGCATGTCTAAAATCCATACCTTTGAGATGCATCAATTGAGCGAGGATCTTTCAATATAGAGATGTCAGGAAGGTTCTGATTGAAAGCCGTCGTAGCATTTTCATCATAAATACCCAAATAGAATTCTTGAACCATCTACAAGATGTTACAGCCCATATATCATCTATACTGGCATAGAAATACCAAGATGAAAAAAGCATAAACAAGTGAAGTTTCTATACTAATATAATTCATCTGATCAGTTTCTTAATTTAATTAAAAGCTGTATAACGGTCAAGTTCAGACCACAAAATTTGACATACAAGATAATTCAAAATTATTCTCAAGTAGACCAACAAGAATTGGATATTTTTCACAAATTACTGGGAATTTCAACATTGATAATAGACAGAAAGGAATAATATTATGAAATATCCAAAACCGAAAGAACTTTCTTAAAGCGAAATAAATTCTAATAGTCAAGAAAGAGTTACCTTATTCTCCTCCAAATGAATTTGTCGCAACCACTTCTGATAACAGAACTCATATGACCACCATCCTTCTTGCTGCATTTATAATAAAAGAGCCCCAATATAGTTAAGTATCCACAATAACCAACTTTTGAAGTTTGAACTAGCTATATAGGATAACTTGGCACACGTGACAGGGTGTGGAGTGGGAGGGGGATTGGGATGGATCCTTACCCTAATAAAACACCGATCTTTAAGCACTTCAAGTAACTCGTCTGGTGTCTTTATTTTCATAGTTCTCTCTGTCTCCATTATCATACTGCTTTTGTTCTGTAGACCAACTAGCTTCCCACCCTTTGATTTCTCCACTTTAGGCAAAAAGCAAAGGAATTTTTCTCCATTTTTATTGGGCATAACCAGAGATTCCTGGTTATCGTCCTACAAAGTCAATAATCAACTTTGTGTAAATGGTAGCAAAATTTGGAGAGAAAGGATACGAAGAATTGCAGTGAGCAAAAAACTAAGACTACAGAATAGAAGAAAGGAGAATCAAAGAATAATTTCCTATCCTCCGGAAAAAAACTTACACCTGGTATAACAAAAAAATGCATGACAAACTAAATCTTGTAGACAGTAATTATCCGCTATTTACTCTAACATCAATGATCCCACATACAGAAACAAATAAAGTACCTCAAAGATATCCTATATCATGGATGCTATATGAAGTGTGTAGCTTTTTTCTTCTAAAAGTTGTATGGTCAAAATTCATTAACCACTACAGTAAACACAAAAGGAAATGGCGATAGAAAGAAGTTCTTTTACTTTTTCCAAGTAAATCCTATAAATTAGAAGACAAAAATAAGTTCTCCACAGGCCCAATGAGATGCTGCTACATGAGTAGATGCATCAAGTCACCATATCACCAAACTACTTATGGATGAACAATGTACAACTATGATGTGACTCTAAATTGAAAAGAAGGCTTCGTTCATGTAAAGCCCTGATAATTTTGTAGAGTAAAATTTATTTTCTTGATGCTATAAGTTATATTTTTGAAAGTTGAAGGACTAAAACGAAAAATAGGTTTAAAATTCTTGTAGTTTGGGTTAAATTAATTGATTTTGATAGAGCGGGTTTTATATTTCAATTTTTAGCTCATTGGATAGCCCATAATTAATCATGCATATTATGCTCGAGAAAAAGTTAATTTGGATAAGCGAAGCCCAAGTTTTTTAAGTCGAAGGATATTGACTTAAATTGTAATTTAGTTTGGTTAATTAATGAATTTAAAATTAATAGCATAAGAGCAAACCGTTGTTGACTTTAGTGGTAATGATATTAATTGGTTTATATTAAGAGGGTGTTTGGTAGAGATTAAAATCGGATTAAAATTGAAAAACTAGTCGTTATTGTTGACTTTTATTAGACGAGTGGGACCGAATAACGGCTATATTTTCAATTTTAATTGGAACCGAACAAGCCCTAAATAAAATTTTAGGTTTTAAAAAACTTAGGACAGCCACGTGTTGGAGCTCTTATCATTAGTTGAGATTTGTCATCATTTAATATTATTTAAGTTCTTTTTATTTGACTTATGAATGTATGAAAAAGCCATGTGCCCCCTCACTAAAGAGATAAGATATTTGCTGAAGAAGATGTAGTATTTTTTTCAACAGAATTTAGTTACAACGTACACTTCACTCGAGATTTTATTCCTCAAAAGTCTAACCAATTTCTTTGGGAGCACGACTTCCTATACATATTATATTAGAGGTCTTTTACCCACTTTAAACAACTTACAATTCTCATAATTACCCAACATATATACAAATATATTTTCACAACAGGCATGCAAAAATAATTAGGTTGGAACGTGATTTTAGTCTTGTATTTCAAAAGTTAATTGATCTAACGAGGTAGGATAACAAGGTGTAATTGACTTTACCTCGTTTAAATTATTTTTCTGTGTTGTCAAATTATTATACTTATGAAAGTTAAAGATATGATATGATATGATATGGACATCCGTACCAAAGATATGATATGTATTGAGCTTTTACCGGTCTCTAAAGATATGATAACGGTAATATATTTTTGACGCATAATTTAAATATTTTTATTCGAGATTGCACCATAATTCGTATCCTATTGAGTATTCTCATGTACTCACCTTTTTTTTCCTACTCTTCACAAGTTAGAACATGTCGTTGGTTGGCGGGCGATGAGGTGCAGTTGTGGTGCTAGGATTTATGAGACTTAATAAATTAATTCGGTGTAACAAGACAAATTCTTACAGTTTTTATCGTACGAATAATTCATTTTTGAATTTCGAACATGATTTTAATTGGCTATGCATTTTCGTATGTCGATTTGATGGTGACCGTGTTAATTATTAAGTTTGCTTATTTATTGCCAATTGTGGTAAATATTACTTGTCTTTCAATACTGACAGTTAAATGTTGAAAGCATCATGTATACATGCATTTACGTCTCAAAATAAAAGATTTCAGGGTTGTGTCAAGTTTACTAGACATGAGTAATTTCCAGTTAATTAAATTTGGTTTTATCCTTCCCTTTCTCCTATGATTTTAACGGAACAATGATTATGTTTCCTACTTTTAAATATTGTGTGCTCGTTAATCTTCATGCACTTACTGTTCAATGAAGCAAATTAGTTCTGAGTTTGAGTTGTATACCAGTTAGGTGATAAATAAATTAATTAAAGAATATGGGAAATTACTAATCAATTTTGTGTAAACTATTTCATACACAAATTCACCTTAATTAAATTATTGAGAAAGTTTTTGGTAGTGACTTGAATATATAAAATTTGGGTCGTTACAGTTCACGTGGCTTCTATACTAGTCACAACTTAGTAATTACTTAGATCTCTTATTCTGTTCACAAGAAAGCATCAAATAAGGCCAAGATGCACTAGTTTTGCTCTCAATGCAACAGCAGACCAATGCCTTAACAGTGAATAAATTAGTCTACTAATGTCAAGAATCTCTTTCTTCACATAAATACTGTTTGCTTTTATATCCGAAAGTATAGATATCCAACAAAAAATAAATATATCCCCATGGTAAGAATAGGACAGTTGCACTGAGCAGAGAGCTACAGAGTTGATAAAGGTGATAGGAACAAGTTCAAAACCTGCACGCCGAAGCTAGGGATATTACGATATAAATGAGATTTCGTCCTTATTACATTGCAAGCGATACCTTAAATTCCTAAAATGCTCTTCTAGTCCTGAGCTTGGTAAATAAAGCAATTAATAATTGAAATCTTTTGGCCTTCTTGAGGGGAGTCACTTTTACATTGTAGGTCATTATGATTAGGGAAGCAGCATTCAGCAAGTAAACATGTCTGGACAAAGAACTGGGCAAAAAACAGGAAAGGAAACCCATATTTCTGAAAGAGAATTTTAATCTTATACAAGTTGGAAATAGAAGTGTTAAGAAAGAATTAAGGAGTTCCTTGGTGATCATAGGAAGTACCTAGAGAAAGCTATCATGTCACAGATATTTAACCCACGTTTGGGCTCCACTAAAATTAGATTTTGGGGGGAAATGTGTTATGGAATGGAGATTTTTTTGGAGAAAGTGTGGTTAAAAAATAAGAAAATTTTTGAGTTTATATGTATTATTATTTTATAGGAGAATGTATGGTTGAAAATGAGTTTTGAAAAAATGCATTTTATAAAAAATGGAGCCCAAATAGAGGCTTAATGATTTTGAGAACTTTGGGAGATGGAATGACAAAAACTGAAGCAATTAGTTTTATCCTTTCCTTGATCTTAACTGTCCCCGTTGTTTATAAATTTCGAAAGTGTCTAAACAGTGGCTAAATCATAAGATACATAGCTATCTGAAAGAATCTAGAACTGGACATGATTTTAGTGACAAATAGATGGGTCATTATTCATTTTCTAACTGTACACTACCATGGCATATGAGTTCACAAGTTACAAAGATTATAACCACTGAAACTTTATTAGCAGTATAAACTATGCCTTGTACATCTGGTGTTATTGGATGAGGTCGCTTCTAGAAAAGTAGAATGCAAACTGATGTAGGTTACATAGATCAAAACTCATTGCAATCCTGCATTTAACTTGATAGCATCGTCTACGTTTATAATGTATCTATTCCTACTGGCAAAATATGGTCAATGCAAGAATAAGAAAATTACTCAATTATGACTTACAGAAAAGAAGGGAGAGTCTTCCGAATGGAATTCAATATTGAATTTTGGTTCACGAGAGCCCCGGCCGAAGGTCCCACCTGCAAAGTCAGCATGACAGCATGAAAGGAAAAACCTAAAGGACAGTCCTTCAGTAACTTGAAAGGCAAAAAATCTTATTACCAGAAGACCGGGTTTAAAGCAAAAACCAAATGAAAAATGGATGACCTAAATAGAACATTACAAACAGACACATATAGAATCCCCAAGTATTCCATTAAGAGGATTCGAATATCGAAAATATCAAAATATTCATGCTGTAACCAGAAAGCTAAATACTTTAGTTTACAGTAAATATGTATGATCAATCCCGGGAATATTGGTTCTGTCATCTCTGACATCATGCTTATGATTCAAACTCCTCAATATCTACACATAATTTTAGTTTTAAACACAAGTAAACCAGTAAAATGAAGAACGAGATTAGACAGTGTTCATCCTACAATTTATAGAATCAACTAGTATCGTGCTACTCCTATGTTTGATTAATAGGTGCATCCTCCATTGAAGATATCTCGTTTTTGCTTCAACAAAAATAAAATAAAATAATACAATCAACGAAAAAAATCACCTGAAAAGAGAAACTCACTCCAAAATGAATATAATTACTGTTTTAGGCTAAGAAAATCGAAGGTCAATTGAAATTCAAATCCTTATCCCTTAATTCGTTTTCAATGAGAAATGGTTTTCGAGAAGAAATTAAAATGTACCTGTATGAACAGGAATGATCTGCTCGGAGGAAACGACGTGGTAGAAGAGATTTGTGATTACAATTAGGGCAAACCACCACGTTAATCTCATCTTCTTAATTATATATATCTTGAAAATTTCCGATTATCGGAACAGAGTATTAAGGATTTGTTGTCAAGTCTCAAAACTCAGCTTGCAAACTTTTGCTTCTCGTTGTGGAGATAATCGAGTCTGAAAAGGATGATGGTTTTGTTCGTCATCCTACCAATTAAAACTCGACACGTCTTCACATAAGCCTTTTTCAGATGGACCGGTGGGCCAGTCCATACCCCCTTAGAGAGGAAATTACACAAGCTACCCTAATTTATCTAAAAATTATCAAATTTACAATTCAACATACCAAAAATACTAATATAAATAAGTAGAAATGAAATCAGCAAATCACCCCATTCTTCTTGTTCCATCAAATAAATTCTACCATTCATGCTCCCATTATTCTCCCATTATTCTTTCCATTTATTAAATCCCATAATGTCTCCATTCATTTGTACAATAAATATCAACCCCTAAGGATGACAATACTTTTTTTTTTTTTTTTTATACCCAGGTTGCCAACTTACATCAGACTATATCTTGGACCACCCGCCATCGGCCCCTCAGTAACTGGCGGAGGTAAACCGTGGGTTATGTTCAGTTGATCAGAGTCCGTGCATCCTTTATACTCCTGACCCCGAGGGAGTCTCCTTCATAATTATTACATCACCAAGTTGCTCTAACCAAAAATGGTTATTACATCACTCAACTGCTCCAACCAGGAATCGAACTCCCCACCCTGAGGTTGCAAGCCAAGCAATGCCTGTCCTTTGCCAACTTGGCTGTGCCCCGAGGGGCTCTAAGGATGACAATACTTAACTCGAGGAAATGTGGTTCAATGCAATTTGAATTCTATACAGTTAAGCAATGCAATTTGAATTCTATGCACGAGGAAATGTGGTTCAACATTTTCAACGGATTTATTAAGTGGTCGATTAAGAAACTTTTCCTTGTTTTTTATATGAAATGCGATGGAGGACAAACAAATATAATACGGGGAACAATTGATTAAAAGAAAGTTGTTCAACCAATCGAAAAATGTATTTAACAAAGATGTGAACGAGTTTTCTTGAAGATTTTGAACGAGTGTTTTTACGATGTCTTGTCTACTTTTAATATAACAGTGGAAAAACTTGTGATTTTACGTCATTGTATTAGTTTGATAATTTTTGGAAAAATCTGGGTATTTAATTTAGTTTATTTTGTAGTTAGTTTGTATCAAAATTTGTGTTTTGTTTGAAATCATAGTATTATGTATAGATGTCTTGAAATGTTAAACACCTATTTCCTTATCATGTTCGTCTACTTCATTTTGGTTACTACTTAAAAGTGCAAGTTCATAAATATTTTATTTTGTCTTCATATTTTTAGGTTTATAATTGCAAGGTTTCGTCCAAAAATAAATAAACACATTGCAGCGGTATGTTTAGCCACACAGTTACATACAATATTTCAATGGATTGTTGTTCTAAAACTTGAGAAATAGAGTCATAATTAGATTCAATTGTAATTAAAAGAAATAGATGCAGTCACTACATCATTAGGAACTATAATTTAAAAATTTAAGTGGAAACTATGGCAGTTCTTGTACCCTGGCTTGCTGAGGCACATCCCACGATTTATCTCCTCCACGACGTTCTAAGGGCGGGGCGGAGGGCGTCCCTCAAGGTTGGGGTTCAACATTTTTTTAAAAATTTAAGTGGAAACCTCCATTTATATTCACTAGAGAGGTAATATTATGAATGAGATGTTACACATCTAACATAAGAACAAATTATAGCCTATGAAAGATGCCTCATGGTGTCTCAACGTGCCATAGTATAATCATTTTTTTTATGAACAAAATCTATGATTTTCCTTGGTTTGCATACCATACTTTGTTAGAATGCTTAATCAAGAATTTGGCAACACAACTCCAAAAGACAAGCAATGTTCCATTCTCGAATGTGAATAAAGCATTCTAATGAAGAATAGTAGGGAATAAAGCACGTAATATTCAAATAGACAAACTAAATTAGTTTTCTAGCTTTGCATACAAGTATAATACACCATTCCCTTCAAGATTCTTTCTGTAACTTCAGTTGGTGTGGTGCACAAACGAAATAATTTATGTAAATTTAGGAAACAATATTTTTAGTTTTATTTCATATAATAAAAGGTATAATACATATATAAAACAATGTGTAGTATTTTATGAATTAGTTTTTTAAAAGTGGGTAGATACGATTTTTTCCCTAAGATAATTTACTTGCAGAGTAAAATACTTTTGGCATTCAAACTTTCATATTCGATTATTGATGCCTACTCAAATAATTAATCAAAGTTGCTCAATAACGTTTTCTAACCATTTTCGACCTGATTTCGATTCCCTGTGTTTAATGGTGTCGAATTGCGTGGACCGGTTCGAACTAACTCTCCCATAGCCGAGATGGCACGGCTCGTAAAGCCGCCAAACTTTCACACTCTCAGCTAGTAGTCCAGGTTGGGCCTAGGCCCATTACCATTTATTTGATGGAACAAGAAGAATGGGGTGATTTGCTGATTTCATTTCTACTTATTTATATGGGAAAAATTCATGGATCAGGCTTTATCTTTTATGAAATAAAAAATCA
>CAIGRS010065666.1:0-14377 GCA_903798395.1 Fraxinus floribunda | reverse complement strand
GAAGGTGCACCCCGCAAAGCCCACGGGTCACACCTCCTTGACCCGTGAACCGCCCGCTCGGGTCACGGGTCGATCCGGCCCGGTTTTCACGGGTCTGGCCGGCCCGTCCGTCTGACACCTCTAATTCTGGACATGGTCGGTTCACGATTCGATTCCTAATTATTTTTATGGGCACAAAACAAAATTTATAGTTTAGGATACATCATATTACATGTACAATTTTATTGACATTAAGTTTGACATTATTGTGATGTGACAATTTTTATACATTGATTTTAACAACACTTTAAATAATCAATGACACAGATCTTGACAATACATGGAGTGTATGTACACCAAGTGTGTACAACTAGCTTATTCTAATAGGATAATGTGCACTAGTAAAAATTGGACCAATCATGTAATATATTCAAGTCTATGAATTTAGACATATATTAAATTTTACTTAAAAAATAAAGACATGAATTAGTTTTTTATTCATAAAATAATTTGAAGGCATTAATATGGGAAAATTGAAGCAACGGTCCCAAATCTTTGAGTTTTTTTGCAGACTTTACCTCAACCTTCGATTTGTGCCACAAACGATTCCAAACCTTTGAAAAAAAGCACCTAGAGTCCAAATGGATGAAAGCTCATCCATTTGACTATTAGTTGACCAATTTTTATCAAATTGTATATGGTAAAATGGTATAACTACATTTTCTCAAATATTAACAATTAAAATAAAGACATAAAAATATAAAAATAAAATAAAAACAATCAGCACCCCCCCTACCCACAAACCCCACCCCACCCCACCTTCATCTTCCCATTAATATTGGGTGGTGGTGCCCTGACACCCCACTAATAGGAGGCGCTCTTATGTATGTTGTGATGTACCACTAGAATAACTCATTAATATTTACCTTTTTTACATATGGGGAAAGTATAATAACTTAACCTCCACAACTATGAAAAAAAGTATGAAAATGAGCCTTTTCTGTTAAATGTCCTTTCACTTTCCATTAAATAAATAATTAAAGCTTACACATTTTCTTATCATGAAAAAACTTTTGGACCTTAGGCAAATTTTACAAAATTATAAATAAGTAAAGAAAATGAGTAATATATACTTTTAAGCGTCAAATAATTTGGGGCCCCACATTTTGGCTTTGGCTGATATTTAAGGGTCCTACATAGCAATGGAAGTTAGTTGTTGTTTAATAGCCAACTTAACTTTGTGATTTTGTGTTGAATTATTAAGGAGATTAGTTGTTAATTAAGGCATTAGTCCAATACTTTCACGTCACACGACTAGATAGAGCAAAAGACTGATACATGTTATGTGTTCGGAATTGGTAATGTGTGGAATAAACTATGTCGTAAAGTGTTGTAAAAAACATTCCATTTACAAAACGACAAACGATTCAAAATAATTTAATTTTTGATCAGAAAATATTAAAGATCATTTCACACGAACTTATCCATATCATCTCATATAATTCATAATTAGAATTTCACCATGATAGCTAACATATTTTTCAATATTTGTTATTATCCTAAATTTTGTGCAACTATGTTCATATCAACTTGCCTAACACACTCTAATTACAAGCCTAAAGAAAGAGGAAAAATTGTATCATTGGTCTCAAAAATATTTCATCCCAAAATTTGGAAATTTATGTGGGCCTTAACGAATTATGGGTTTGTTTGACATAACTTTTGGAAAGCTAGAAGTAGCTTTTGAGACCCAAAGCAGCTTTTGAATCTGTCTGATTAATTTTATGAAAATACTTATTTTAATTAGAAAACTTTTTAGAGGGAGTTGATTCAATGTGACTTCTTGTAAAAGTACTTTTGAAATATGAAATACATCTCATCCTAGAAGTACTTTAAAAACTTAATTCTCAAACAAAATTAAGGTGCTTTTCTCCAAAAACTCTCCTAAAGAAGCAAAAGCAAAAAATAAAAATTATGCCAAATGGGTCGGTGTATCATATCAAATGTATGGACACAAGTCAAAGTTAAGAAACGAAAAATATCTTTGTAAAGTTGGACATAGCTGGTGGCTACTAGACGTCGTTTTAACAGATATCTTTGTAAATTTGGACATATCTTTGTGAATATTATTGAAAATTGATTGTACAGCTATAATTATGTTGGAAACCAATTCGTTCCGTTGTGAAAGTTATGACTAATTTGCCATTGAGATAATAAGTTGGAGACCAAAATTGCAATTTTTCCCAAAAAAAAATGACTACCGGCTAGAATCTAACATCCCTTTTACTGCCCCAATCTCACTTTGTAAGTAACTAGTGTCCCCTTTCATTAGCAATTTAGGCCCCACACTAAAAGAAAGGTAGAATAAATCATTTGACCTCCGTACGTTCTAACTTTAAAAGAAATAAACAAAAACTTTTAAGGAATTATTTTGTGTTTTATCCTTAAAATTACTACTAATAATTAAATTTATTTGATTATCACAGGCAAATATTTATTGATTTGATTCGATTTAATTTTAACATTAAGTTAATTGAATAGAGTTGAACTCAGCTGAATCGAACAACTCCCATTTCCATTATACATATGTAATTTCAATCTAAGCATCTTCCCATTTCCCTTTTTTTCTTGTACTTATTTCAATTACGCATCTTCAAAGTAAAATATTTCGTCACATAAATATAAATTTTTTTTCTACTTTTTAAACATATATTCTTTAAAAAATTACTATTAAAAAATTTATTCTTTAAAAAAATTTGTTGTCAAACAAGGACTTAGCTCTTATTTAATCCTCATTATTTTTAAAATACTTTTTTTTTTCTTTTCAATTATACATTTTTCAATAAAATAATATTACATATAAATTTAAATATTTTTTTTATATTTTAATTAAATATTTTTCATCAATATACTATTTTAAAGTGCATCGTTACAAAAAAAAAAAAAAGGGTCTCAAAGGGTTGTTAGTATGAAAAGGAACAAAAAGAAACATCCAACTCCTGTGAAAATGACATAATAATCATGCGAGATTGTCATTACATTTCCTATATTAAAGTACATGAGTGTATTATGCTGAACAGAACACGTGAGATTGTGTTTATGTAACTTGCGCAAATCTCTCTCAGCACGACCAAGATGGTGAAGTGATGATGGAAGGATACAGAATCCCTAACAAGAAAAGAAAAGAGAGAAGGAAAGAACATCAATCAATTTTCTATTCTATTTCTTTTCTCTCTCTCTCTCTCTTTGCTGTACTGTAACTCGTAAGCTTTGAAATTCTATTCTTTGTTTTCGTACATTCTCTTCTGTTCCGAAAGGTTCCCTCATAAGGAAACCAAACCCTCTCTCTCTCTATTCTTCTTGTATACATCGTGTTCGTGTACTTGCCTGATAATATCTGGAAAATGGGTGAAGAATTGTTGGCATTAATCCCCTCTGGCTCTGATAGAGCAGTTGAACAGGTTTAACTTTTAACCCATGTACAAAATTCAACTTCTTTTAGTATGATTGTTAAGGTAAAAAATATCNCTCATAAGGAAACCAAACCCTCTCTCTCTCTATTCTTCTTGTATACATCGTGTTCGTGTACTTGCCTGATAATATCTGGAAAATGGGTGAAGAATTGTTGGCATTAATCCCCTCTGGCTCTGATAGAGCAGTTGAACAGGTTTAACTTTTAACCCATGTACAAAATTCAACTTCTTTTAGTATGATTGTTAAGGTAAAAAATATCATGAGTTTTTCATTGGCATGGGTCGAATTTCATGGAAAATTTCTGTTGAGTGGAATTACTTGTACTGAGGAGAGAACAATTTCTTTTCTCAAAATGAACAGAGGAAAAAAAAAAAATTAAAAAATACCCAACTTGGGGTCCGAGTCAGATGTGCTTATAATTCTTTCTGATGTTATAGTTACTAGGAAAATTTTGCAACAGTTCTAATGTTAAATTAAAATTTAATTCTGTGTATATTTCTTTCTTAATTGGTTGAGATTATTGTATTCTTTGTGTCTTTTTCAAAGTTATAGCAGGATACACAAAGATTTAGAGGGATGTTATTCTGTAATGTTGTCATGGAATTTAACTTTTGAATATGGAATTCGTAAAAATGTGTTGGAGCCACATTATTTTGAAAGAATGTATTTTGGAATAGTAGATTGATGGAGAATGTGTGGTTGAAAAAGAAGGAAAAGTTATCGATGTGATGGAAAATATTATTTTATTGAAGAATGTGTGGTTGAAAATGAGTAGAAGAATGAGAATGAAAAAAATAATGTGGAACAAACAGGGGCTAAAAGATTGTTGATTTTTGAGTTTGCGTTTAAAATATTTTATTATTTAAGAGTGTGTTTGATGGATATTAATTTGGAAAAATGTATTTTGGAACAGTAGATTGATGGAGAATATGTGGTTGAAAAAGAAGGAAAAGTTATCGATGTGATGGAAAATATTATTTTATTGAAAAATATGTGGTTGAAAATGAAAATTTTAATGTGTACCAAACATGTCAGATAAGTCTTTTTTTCTTAAAAGGAAAAAAAAATAAATTCAGCATCAAGAGATTCTAACATAACCATAATCCAAGTATTTTTAACTGAAAATCTTAAAATTCATGTGGGCTCTTGTTAATAAATTCGATCCGACCAGGATTTTGTGTGAAATTTAATTCTGCATCGCTTTTTTGATAACAGATTTTCCGGCTTTCTTTTTCTAGTTTTTATCTTTTTCCCCTCTATTTTTTCGATTTACATAACATTTTTGTCTGCGAGGTTAGTATATACTAATCTCAATTGCTAAGCTGACAAAAGATCAAAATGTTTATTAAGTTTTTCATATTCACAATTTGAACAACCAAATTACATATGTTATATTGATTGAGATTACGGAGTATCATATCCTAAATTCTGTTTAGATTCATATATTCATGGTTCAATCTACCAAATTGATTCAAAATGATCCTTTCTACTATTTACTGCTTGGACTAGTATTCCTTTACACTTTTTATTATTAGAAAATGCTTATTTCTTACATTGTCCACTGCCTTGCACAGGCAATTATTGCATTAAAGAAGGGTGCTCATCTTTTAAAATATGGCAGAAGAGGGAAGCCCAAATTTTGTCCTATCAGATTATCCATGGTATGCATTCAAAGAAATGTATAGTGATGCTCTCAAACAATGTGACCTTATAATTATGTTTAAAGCATTGTCCTTTTCCCCCCCAATAGAACTATGTACAAGTTTATGGTCTATCCATTTTTCCAGTTAGAAGAATGGTTAATTGAGTTTGGAATGCTAAATTTTAGTGCCTTTGCCACTGTTTCAGTACAAATTAGCTGAATTTTCCATCTTTTATTTCTGTTAGATTATTGAATTCTTCATCGGCTTACTATTTTCATATTCTCTTAAGTGAGACAAACTGATATCTTCATTTGTACTTTCAACTTCATATGTCTAGGATTAATTGTTGTGTCCCAATTTCTCAACACTTTCTTAAATCCTGAAACTCTTAAAATTTGTAAGTATAAGGTAAAGTACAAATAACTTTCCCACGATAGACGTGTCAATCATTGTGATCTTGCTAAAGGAGAAATGGAAGACCGGGTTAGGTCTTAGTCCAATAAGGTGTTTCCACGACCAAATTAGAGTTAACATATTTCTGTAGTTTGGTTCTGTAAATTTTGAAGAAACTTGTGATAACTGTCCAAACTAATATTGCTAAAATTTGAATCTATGAAATAATGAGGTATCCTTAATCAAGGAGATAATGTGGTTCCTTTTTGAGCTGACATGGAAAGGAAACTTAAATCATTTACGGGAAAGTATTTTGCTAGATAATAATGACGAAAGGAGAAATCATATAGATTTTGTATGTGTCTGTAAAACTGGAAACTAACTTGCATTATAGTCGGTGATTTAATGGACAAAAGTTATAGGGGAATATACATTTATGGAATATATTCTTGTTAAGTTTTTGTAAATGTGGAGTAATATAATTCTGAGGGGTTGCCCAACTAATCAGTTCTTGGGTTTGTTTCCTAATGGTCACCAGTTCGAATCCTCTTAGGTCACCGAGGTGAGTATCTGGTCGTAAACTTCAGGGCCTCGTGGGATTAGTCGAGGTGCGCGGAAGTTGGCCCGGACATCCACAGTTATTAAAAAAAAAAAGTGGAGTAATATATTATAAATAGAATGGAAGCAAGAAATATTTCCACAACATGACCACTAGTGTATGCAGATAGTCTCTAATTTTCTAACCTTTCAGTGTTCTAACAACTACCATCTACGATTCTCTAATTTCTACATATGCAATGGTCAGCACGCCTGAATTCCAATTCTTGTTTTTCAGGATGAGAAATTCTTGATTTGGTATACTGGTCAGGAGGAAAGACAGCTGCGATTAAGCTCAGTTACGAATATTTTACATGGCCAAACCACTGTAAGTTAACGAAATCATTTTGTTATGTGATGCTATGTTTATGTATTTTATATCCAAATGCTACCTTTTTACAGAAACAACTTCAACCAGAGAGGGAAAGTCAGCGCCTTTCACTTGTCTATGCAAATGGTGAATGCTCCCTTGATCTGGTAATCAGAAAAAGAAGTGTTATCCCTGTGTAATTAAATATTTTCTTCAATATAGAACTTTTTTCATTCATCTCTTTTATCTTTATGTAGATATTCAAGGACAAAGAGCAGGCTGAGACTTGGTTTTTGGGTTTGAGAGCTGTAATATCCAGTAGATATTGCAGTGGATTTTTGAGTAATTTGAAGAAACGAAGAGGGGCACAAAGTTGTATAAACAGTCCAGCTAGTTTTATGAGAAGGAAACAGATCTTAGGACTTTTGGAGGAGAAAATTAGATCTACTCAGGTAAAAATTGATAGCTGAAGATATTTTCAGATATTATAAGAAAATGACATTTTGATTTTGACAGTGGCATGAAGTACTTTTTAAGAGAGTATTCTCGACTTACTTTGCCTATTGAAAATTATATTTTGGGGCAACTTTCTATAGACCCGACCTAGTCTTAGACAATTTTTGCTTCCCACTGACACTATAGGAAGAAGAACAACTGTCTTTTTTTTCCCCTACAATTCTTCAGAAAACATAGGGGTTGTGTGACAAAGTTTTTGGTAAAAGTTTTAGCAGATTTTGATAAAAGTTGATGAAATGTTTGGTTGAAAAGTTGATAAAAATTATAAGTCCCATGAAATTTGTGGTTAAAATTGAAGTTTGACCAATTGAAAATTTATAAAAGTAGACAAAGTTTCATCAGAAAGCACTTAAGAGAATAGTATGGTATGCATTCAAATAAATCACCTGTTAACTTCGTTGTATGTAAAGTTTAAATTTGAAATTTCTATACATTCCGTTATATTTCTCGATGATTTCATTTTCTTTTCCATAACATTTGTACATTTTTTTCCTCTGACTCCCTTTAGTTGGAAAACATTATTTAACTCTATTTCTTCTGCAATTTAAAAATATATTTATTGAATTTAAAGGTACACAGTTTATCTGGGAGTCCACCTCAGGCATTTTCAGCTAGTTGTACTTCAGATGGTTTATCATGCTCGTCCGATAGTTTTTATTCAGAATCAAGTCTATCAAGCATTCACAATACCATGGATTTCTTAGCCCCAAGTTCTCCATTTCTTCAGCAAGAAGATCCAAATGAGAAAGCAATTTGTGCCAGTACAAAAATGCGTAGTCTGTTTTCAACACATCCTCTTAAGTCATCTGAATCCGGAAATAATATCTTGAGGGACGTCTTAATCTGGGGGGAGGGAGCAGGTAAAGGGTATTTGGAAGGTGGTGGAATGGAATTGGATGCTTTATTGCCAAAAATTCTTGAATCAACCATGATGTTTGATCTCTGTTCCATATCTCTAGGAAGGAAGCATGCTGCATTAGTAACCAAGCAGGGTGAAGTATTTTGCTGGGGTGAAGGAAGGAGGGGAAGACTGGGACATAAAGTTGATATTGATATTACCTGCCCCAAGATTGTTGACTCCCTTGTTGGCATCCATGTCGACTCTGTTGCTTGTGGCGAGTATCAAACATGTGCTATAACATCTTCAGGTGAGTTGTACACATGGGGAGGCAATTATAGTACTGATCTAGCAGATGAACATAATAAGAGAAGCCTTTGGCTGCCTCATAGATTTTATGGTTCTCTAGACGGTGTAACTGTATCACATGTTGCTTGTGGAGAATGGCATACAGCAATTGTGTCCACATCCGGGAAATTATTTACATACGGAGATGGGACATTTGGAGTCCTTGGCCATGGAAATATTCAAAGTGTGTCTCATCCTAAGGAAGTTGAATCACTCAAGGGACTACGGGTAAAGACTGTGGCATGTGGGTCATGGCACACTGCTGCCATAGTGGAAATCATGGTTGATCATACAAAATTTAATAATCCATTTGGAAAATTGTTTACATGGGGAGATGCTGATAAAGGAAGGCTTGGTCACATTGACCATGAGAGAAAACTCAGGCCAACTTGTATAGCAGAATTAGTGGATCATGATTTTGTTCAAGTATCTTGTGGCCGGACTCTTACAGTAGGATTAACCAGCACTGGTAAAGTTTATACAATGGGAAGTGCAGCCTATGGCCAACAAGGAAATCCTCAATCCAGGGACAAGTCAATAGTAGCTGTACAAGGGAAATTTTCTGACGAGTTTGTCAGAGAAATCTCGTCAGGATCTTATCATATTGCTGCCTTAACATCTAGGGGAAACGTTTATACTTGGGGAAAAGGTGAACACGGACAGTTAGGATTGGGTGATATCAAAGATCGAAATTCGCCAACTCTAGTCGAGGCCCTGAGAGGAAGACAGGTAGAACATATTATATGTGGATCAAATTCTACAGCTGCAATTTGCTTACACAAATCAGTATCTAGTACTGACCAGTTGGCTTGCAAAGGATGCAGCATGGCTTTTGGTTTCACAAGGAAAAAGCATAACTGTTACAACTGTGGTCTTTTACTCTGTCGAGCATGCAGCAACAAAAAATCTATGAATGCATCTCTTGCACCAAATAAGAACAAGCTGTATCGAGTCTGTAACCAATGCTTTAATCAGCTTCGAAAAGCTTCAGATCCAGATAGTCATTTCAAGTTTGAAACAAACAGCCCAAGACCGTTATTTATGTCTGAGAAGGCATACCATAATGTGAAAGACGCGTTGGGTCCAATAACATCAGCAAAAAACTATTCTGATGAGTGTAGCCAATGCTATGAGAGGAATAATTTGAGCAATCCCATTTTTCTGGTGAATGGGTTACCCAGATGGGGACAGGTTTCGTGTCCTGAAGTCTTTAAGAAAACATCTGGGGCCCACATGATTCCCCAAATTTATCCTTCAAGACATCAGCTATCTTCTCGATCTCCAGTTTGCTTACTGGAGGACTCCTCGCAATTAATATCTACCACTTCCAATTCTATGAATGTAGAGAATAACTTGTTGCAATCGGAGAAGTTCCTCATTGAAGAAATTGAAAAGCTTAAAAGTCAGGTATTTTCCCAAACCTTTTGTATGCTGATTCTGTAACGAGGTTCTCATAATGGAAATCAAAGCTTAGCTTAAATATCCGTCCCTCATTCTTTATGTAAAATTGGACATATTTCTTGCCTGTGAGGGAACTGTTGAAATAGAGAAAATAGGGGAAAATTATTGGCAAAGGAGAAACGGGCTGGTGGGGAGAAAACTAATGCTATATGTATGCTGCATCCAATTGTCTGTTAATATTTCTTTGCACTGATGGTAGTTTGCAGATTTGATTTAAGATGAAGTTGATGATGGTTTTTACTATACATTTTTCCAAATCGACATTAAAGAGAGAGAATGAAATATTAAATTGAGAAAGAGACTTCAAATTCTTGGGTGACAGTGATTTCGACGGCTTTGCACGGTGGTGTCGGCGATGGCAAGTGGGTAGTGGGGATGGGTTTTCCTTAGGGTTGGGTGGGGGTGGATGGGGTGAAGGAGACAACCCTTTTCTTTTCTTTCAGTTTCATTTATTTAATTTTATACTATAAATAGTAAAATTACCATTTTACCCTTTTTAAATATATTCATAATTATTTTTTGCTGGGTCAAATGGATGATTTTCGTCCATTTGGACTTCATGTGCAAATTTTTAAAATGTTTGGTACCATGGTGTCACAAATGAAAGGTTTAAACAAAATCTGCTACTAAATGAAATGTTTGATACCGTAGCTGCGATTTTCTCTAAATATAATACAGACTTAATTTCCCTTTGTATTCTTTGAAAATGAAGGATGCTATAGGTCCACTGATGTTTCTTTTTCTTATTTATCTTCACAAAGTTGGCAGTGCTGCATTTGTCAACCTTTCATACAATTGAAATGATGTTGATAAGCTTCTTATATTGAATAACTGCAGTGGTGTATGTTATACTTCACTTATAGCATATTTTTTTCACGTTATTCAACTAATACTTGTGTATCCAGAAAAGTTCTTTATAAAATTTCTTGTACTGAGTTTTATTTACTATCAATAGGCTGAAAATCTACAAAAGCTATACCAAACAAGAAAAGAGAAAATTAAAGAAAATCGACAGAAGACTGAGGAAGCTTGGTCACTTGCAAAAGAGGAAGCTGCCAAGAGTAAAGCAGCCAAGGAAGTCATACAAGCTTTGACGTCAAGGGTATTTGTTTCATTCAGTGAATTACTATTACCCACACACACATAGTAAGATTGACATGAGAAGGCAAAAGTTTGTTGAATAAATTGAAAGCTATTCTTGGATCATCAAACTATAGATTTGGTACTTCTCCGCTACTCCATTTCTTCTAGTAGTCATAGTGAAGAGCTAAATGAGAACTTGCTAATGAATAAAACAGACATAAGATTGTATGTGTTTACGAAAATGATCAAGCATGCTTGAGTACCTCCATCCGCAACATGTACAAACATCAGAATATTACACAATGATAGATGACGGTTAATATGAACAATTGTTGCCAAGCAGAGAAAGAAAAGCCTTCCAATTTTTTTTTTTTTATTTTTTTAAATTTTATTGGTTTTCCATAGTTCATTCCAGCTGATCAATATTTCTTTCTTTTACGTTCTTCTGATTGTAGTTAGATCAGTGTAGCAGCACATAATCTTATTTTCTTTCCTATCAGCTTTGTTCTACTAAAAATCTCACAAGATTCGATTTCCAATTGACTTTTCCAATCCATTACATATCCCATTTGTTGGGTTATATTGAAGCAATGTTTTGCTTGCCAAAAAAAATTCTAGAAAATAATTATCAAACTGATCGAAGTCATTCTTCATGATTTCACATGCCCTGGACTGATTAAGAAACTAAAGTGGGCTGTCAATTAAATAAGGGATAATAATCTGGCTTCTGCATCTATGTACTGGCATAATTGTTGGCCATGTATTGAACAATAGTGATATTTTCTAGTTAAGTGTTTCCATATTGTGTTCAGATATGAGAGCTGGAGGTATCAAGTTTGAGCTAAAAGGCAAAAAGAAGTAAAGAATAGAACTTGAAAAACCTATTGACAGCTAATGGCCATTAAAAGAGATTTTTTTAGATATTTTTTTTTAATCTTGCATTGTTATTTATCTATTAAAGACAACAAGGACAGCATTATCAAAAATTTGATAGATCACGTGGAACGAATATGTTACTACTGTCTGTTAAGTAATCTGTGATATATTTACAATCATTCCAGATTCTTGCAATGTCAGAGAAGTTTTCTGCTGAAAGATTCAAAGAAGATCAACCTATTGCTTTAGTTGCTTGTATTCCCCATGAGGTTGAGCAACCAGAAGATAAAAATTTCGAGTCTCTTTCTAGTTCACCTATTGTCTTTTCAAACAAATTAAGATATTTGCGTAATGGAGATTCCTGTGATGGAATTCAATCACTAAGTGAATCTTGTGCTGGAAGAAATTCTGGAAAAACTGGAGCCAAACCCCTAAAGGTTGAATGGGTAGAACAATATCAACCCGGTATCTACATCACATTTGTGACTTTGCCAAATGGACAAACAGGCCTCAAAAGAGTCAGGTTCAGGTAGTAAACTCTCATCCTCTAATAAATATCACATCTGACTGCATTTCATTATTTCATGAATGTCTTGAAAGAAATTGACGTGATAAGCAACTAGAAGAATATAATCATCAAGTCTAGTAAACACATATTGATTAGTAAAAGTGAAATTAAAATATATAACAGAATAACTTCATATAAGAATGTGGCTGTTTTACATTTCAAGGGTTATGCATTCCTGTTGATAATTTGGTAATTTGAAATTATTTAGATGCCAAATGATGTTGATTTTGTAATAGGTTAAACTTGTTCATTTGAGTTGGCCAACTAAAAGGGTATACATACTACGTTCCCAACATGCAAAATATTGGATCCTTGGCTTTTCAAGATCTTCAAAGATGATTTAGCCACTAACTTCATTTGAAATTGCCCCAGTCAAATAGAAAATCTTGGCACAATTTTATATGGAAAAAGAAATAATCATTTTCCTAAAAAATCTTAATCAATAAAATTTACTCTCGTCTGTAAGTACTAACTAGAGTTAAAGTTTGTCACAATCCAGCCCCGTGTTCACTCGTAAAAGATCAACTATTTACATTCTTAAAATGATATTACAAACACTTTGATTCTAGCTTATGATTTTTGTAAATGCTACACAGGGTTTTTCCCACTTTTTTCATACAGGGAGACTAATATCTTCATTACATGAAAGTAACCTAGTAAGTTTGTGTTTGGGCAGCCGTCTGTAACTGTTAATTGGTTCTGAAATGTATATGTTATCAAGTTGGTTATCTGGTTTTATGAATTTCCTTGTGCAAGTTATTAATATTATAGTTGCTAGTTAGTTTTGCACGTTATTTTCATTCCCAATGTTCTCAATCCAATATCTATACTAAGGTGGCTACCAAAATCTGTGTATAAATGTACGACCCAGTTCAAAAATGGGAAAGTGGGAATTGTTATAGATGTATGTATGTTAACTAAAGATCTGTCTGCTTAAGCTTTTTGCTTAGAAATAAATAAACATAAATTAGCAGATCTTATTTGTTGCCCCTTCATTTCGATCATGTGCTGAACAAAGACTAATTTAGGGGTTTATGAGGTTTCTGACCAATTTTGAAGCGTTCCTTTATGTAGTCGACCCCAATTTATTGCAGGAAAATCTTAGTTTTCCTTTGTTGTCATACAAGGTAGGTGATCTAGATTCCTTGATGTATTCATGCAACCTGCTACACCCTAGGCTTGAATTGTATCGAAGTGGAATTTTCTTGTACTTGCTACACAGATCGCCATGGTTGACCAAAACCCTGTTGAGTAGTCAATTTCCCGTGTTTCAGGAATAGAAACAAAAGGCTGTGATCTCTTACTTACCATCTCAGTTGAATATAACTTTTTTTTATTCAAAACCTGGATGTCACTCAAAATATACTTTGATTGTGGTAGAATTCTTTTTATAAGCTAATCATTTAAAGGAAAAAATACTCTGTAAATTAACTAGAAGGGTTTAAATGGAAGAACTTTTCGTTTAGAAGTCTTTCACTAAGCTATTTAGCTTAAACAATTAATAAGGTACCCAAGTTTTAAGTCTAGCTAACTATTCCACCACTTCCTTTATTTCTGTGTTATTGTCCCATTGATTGGATGGTATTGTATTTAACATCAAGATACATATTTTGATTTATAATTGTTAATCAAAATGTAAATGAACATCAGCACTTATCAAGAAGAAAAACATTAATATATAGCCTGCAGAACTGTAAATATTTTGGATTCTGACTATGTTCGTAAATTGTTTTTGTTGATTTTTATTCGATAGTTACACTGACTTGTATGAAAAAGAAACATTATAAATGAAAATATATTCCAACAGCAAATGATACTTGGATGACTTCCATGTGGAAGTAGAGTAATAGAAATTAATTGAATTATGTGCTAAAAATATAATAGAAATTCGAAAGTCCCTTATATTACTAGATAAAACTCTATTATTTGCTTGGCATCAATTGTACTCTTAGGAATACAAATTCCCATAGGTTGAAATCT
Organism: Fraxinus floribunda; assembly: GCA_903798395.1. NCBI lineage: Eukaryota > Viridiplantae > Streptophyta > Magnoliopsida > Lamiales > Oleaceae > Fraxinus > Fraxinus floribunda. The sequence goes on along the minus strand of CAIGRS010065666.1, from coordinate 311 downwards.
AATCTTAGTGACGTACTTGCAGTCTTTAGTTTCTCTTCAACTTTCATGAAAATTTCGACTATTTGGGAAACTTTCTTTAATGTCAATCCTTCTATATTGTTGACATTTGCGACTGTAACTTGGATAATGCATCTCATTCAAATCATGTGATTTTAGCCAAGCATATTTAAAAATTGCAATGTAGGTCATTCCATGATCCACACAAAACTTATGTTATGTGCTTTGTTTTTTTCTTTTTATCATTTACTTAATGTTCCATGTCCTTCATGATGTTGTATTTGCAGCCGGAAAAAGTTCACTGACAATGAAGC
>CAIGRS010065651.1:0-18750 GCA_903798395.1 Fraxinus floribunda | reverse complement strand
TAGAGAACCACTTAAAACTTACAGAACAACATGGTAAGCTTCAAATCTTTCACATAGTTATCACCTAAGAACAACTTCTTTGAACCTTAGCGTTCAATTTTCCATTTTTCTGATGACACGTCAATCTCGAAGGATACTGATATCGCTTGGGTATAGGTCCTCCACATGCATATTATGCTTCTGTATTCCTGTCAAGGTCACTTGTTATTTTCAGTGACACTACTAACGTGTAACACCATCGTCATTGCTTTGCGTTGCGTATGCATGAATTTGCCATTTCTAGAGCTAAGTGGTAGCATTACACTTAATTCTCCACATATTCTGTTAAGCTTTAACATTTTTATGACTGATTATGCACATTTTCTGCAGCTATTCTGTGGGGTCTGGTTTACCTGTTTATTATACATTTATGGCCATTGAATCGAGAGATGAAGATGAGCAACGAAAATGGCTTTCGTATTGGTCCGGTTAGCAAGACTGTTGAAATTTCCTTGTGCTACGTGGAAATATTATGATTTCCAAAACAACGCGGGAGAACTTATATGTGAACATGTGTATTGGTGCAAGTTGGGATACCATGGTCTTTGTTATTTTTATTAACTGCAATACAATAGGCAGACTTCGATTGAAGATATTTGATGATAATTGGCTTGTAAAATTGCATACCTGACTTGTAGTACTCTTTCACTGAATTAAACCAGATTCTAGCTAACATGTTGTAAGCATTAGATTATCTGGGTTCTTCCCAAATATCAATGTTTTGGTCCGACTGAGATCACACATTCATTAAATGGTTCTTGGACTTTAACTGAACTTACTTGCATTGCTAGCAGCGTATGGCTCTTCTAGTGTTTTTGAGTTGTTTACAGAGAAATTTCTTAACCCCACCCCACCCCATCCCATTCCACTCCACACACACACACAAGTTTAAAGTGTAGATTAGTTATTTATCATTCGAACTTAGCTTTCCCTGAAGCAATATGAGTTCTACTTTGAGGTTTCCTTTCTACTATCATATGAAGTTTGCATTTCTCGTGTGGTTTCAACTGCCTTCTGTTGATGTAAGCTTTGCTGAGTTTCTAGTTGCAATATTCATGTTTTCCCTTTACCACACATTTTTACTTGAATTGAATAGATATATCTGCAATAGAGTTGGCTATTTACCATGTTCTGGGATGGACATCTATCGATGTCACTTGTTCCTGTGTTCAGTTTTATTTCAACTGATTAGACCAGGCTGCCATTCTCATATCCATATTTCTGCTTAAATTGGTGTTAAAAGGCTTTAATTTAGATGCTTGGTTTATGACCATGTCAAATCGTGAATTATGTATGGTGATTTGGTAATCGTGATACCAAATATGGTGCGCGTCTCTTAGCCATTCTCTTGCAACCACAGAATTATAAGTTGAATATTTTTTTTTTTGCTTGCCCAAAATTGTATTTCCCTTTCTGATTTCTTCAAAATTGAATAATAACTGAGTGTGTAATAGACCAAAAAATTTATTTTTACCATTATAGAATTATTTGGGACATTAGTGTCCCGGAATCATTTGTGCTTTGTTGTAGATGTCGTATGCAGGTGCTCGTACGTATACAAGTTTAAGCCCGACTATAAGTTCGTTCTTTTAGGAAATACAACTCCAGTCGCTTTCATGTGTTCTTCTTCCATGTGGTTGTACACGAGTCTCTCATTTGTATATTCAAGACGACTTCGTTTATGTATATTGGGGTAGACAAGACTAAACGTAATTTAGAAAAAAAAAAATAAAAAAAAATGGTTATTGTATACTACCATTCCAAGTACATTTTTGAACAAAAATGCTATATGTACATCAAAATGTGTACATCAAAGTTTACATCCCTCACATGGAGGGATCCGCTCGAATAAATGTGAGGGGGGTATACACCGTGATGTACATCCCGATGTACCACCAGCAATGCTCAATCTTGAAAGTCAGCATTTTGGAAAGAAGGGCAGTAATATCTAAGCCCTCTCATCTTGGGCAACTCTATTTGGTACTTGGGAGGAGTTATTTAAAGATTGGCATAATATAGATTTGTTAGGTAGGGATGTCAAATTGACCATGTAGCTAATAATTGGTCAAATATGATGTCATTCTCTATAAAATTGCTGCAAAATGTCAACGCTCTTATTTTAATTTCACCCAAAGTTTCATTGTGATAAATTTGAGTCCATGAACATAGATAATTGTTGGTTGAGTAATTGTATTTTCACTCGTGTCAATCATGTAATTGTACTTCAATTTTGATTAATTAAATCATTGTATTTAAATTGGATAATTCTTTGATATGACAAAAATCGATGATACGACAGTCAAGATATGATGATCGTCATTTATTTCAATTAAGTTGTACTTGTTTTGTGTCAACAACTAACACTTACGTGTGATGAGCATCTTTTATTGAATATCATGTCAAATCAATTTTGTAAATAAAAATTGATGAAGTTACGTTAATTTACATTAAAGTATAGTTATGGATTCATATTAAGGTGTAATTATTCAATTGATTTTGCTACATGTACATCAGGTTTTACTCTATAGTGTACCTAATGTCAAAGTGGTATTTCATTATGGACAATGCTACATATACATAATTTTTTTCCTACACTCACAATAGGGTGTGGGGACCGCATTTTTTAGTGTGTTTTTATTTACGTGGGCCCCGCGCACTTGTGAGGGGATGTAACATTTTTGGTAAGGACAATTTGGCACAAATAATTTTATTCTTTAATCATTGATTGGTGGATAAACAATTTTTTTCATCCACCAATGATGAAATGTCACTACACCAAAGTGTAAACCCGTAGAATAATTCTATCGATAATGGCCATACGAAGACTGCTTTCCACTAAGCTGGCGGGATCCCTACAATTCGCTACTCTTTCGGCAGTTAAAACGACGTCGCTCCTCTTAACCTAATTTTAATTTTGAGGCGAACTCTCTCGACCCTCTCTCTATTATGAAGTCCCACTGCCCAAGGAACAACAACATGGTACTAAGAAAGTTGTGATTTTGTTCTGCACAAATTATTCTTCTACTAAATGCTATAGATATTAGTGAATAAATAAGTAGCAATCAATCTGGAAGAGAATGATGGGCCGTAGAGATAGTGCATTGATGAGAAAAGACACTGGCCAATCCATTCGCCGATCCAGGATCGCCGCCGCAATCGCTGTCGGAATATTCATCGGCTGCGTCTTCGCCTTCTTCTACCCTGATGGATTCTTCGTTTCCACGCCTCCCATTCACCACTCTGTCGACATTTCCAATTCAGAGGTTTTTAAGCCCAATTTCTTACTTTATACGTTTATTCGTTGACTTAAAAATTCGTGTTTGACTTCAGAGTTGAGTCGTTGATGCACTCAGATCCCATGAATTAAAATCGTTGTTTTACTGATGTATGTTCCCCATGTTATTCATTGTGATTGTGGTGTTGATGTACAGAATGAATGAATCTTAGAAATTTAAGCTTATGTTGTAACTTAGAAAATGAAATTTCTTTGCATTCATGGCATGGTTTTTTGTTGTTTAAAGTAATGTTGATGTGATGTGAATTGTGTAAAATTCATTCACATTTACATGAATTGATGCCCTTCAGCTTTTAACATAATTGAATGCATAATAGCTTTCTCTTTTGTTCAATAGTATACTCTTTTGATGAATGATTGTACCAATAGTTCTTCCAACGTTTGGTTGTGTCTTTGATATCTTTGGGCGCACGAAAGTATTCTGCCAAATTTGGGGGAGATTTGTTTCATTAATATTAGGCCATCAACTAAATGTTTTCAGTAATTGTATGTTTATTAGGTTGCTTCGTCATCATGCGAGTCATCAGAACGCATTAACATGTTAAAATCGGAGTTTGTAGCCGCTTCAAATAAGAATGCAGAGTTGAAAAAGCAACTGCGGGAATTGACTGAGAAGCTTCAGTTGGCTGAACAAAGGAAAGATAATGCACAGAAAGAGGTGCTGGTATTAGGTGAGCAGCAGAAGGCTGGGCCTTTTGGCACCGTTAAGGGTGTACGAACCAACCCTAACGTCGTACCTGATGAGTCGGTCAACCCTAGACTGGCCAAGATATTGGAGAAAGTTGCTATCAAGCGGGAAGTTATTGTTGCGCTGGCAAATTCAAACGTAAGGGATATGTTGGAAGTTTGGCTTACAAATATTAAGAGGGTTGGTATAACTAATTATTTGGTTGTTGCCTTGGATGATGGTATTGCCAATTTATGCCACTCAAAAGATGTTCCTGTGTATAAAAGAGACCCGGATGCAGGAATAGATTCCATAGCGAGGATTGGAGGAAACCATGAAGTCTCGGGGTTGAAATTCCGGGTCTTGAGGGAGTTCTTGCAGCTAGGTTATAGTGTTCTTCTATCAGATGTTGATATAGTATACCTGCAAAACCCTTTTGATCATCTTTACAGAGACTCAGATGTGGAATCCATGACTGACGGTCACAATAACATGACAGCTTATGGCTTCAATGATGTTTTCGATGAACCTCAAATGGGTTGGGCAAGATATGCACATACAATGAGGATATGGGTTTACAATTCCGGGTTCTTTTACATAAGGCCGACAATCCCTTCAATAGAGCTTTTAGATCGTGTAGCTGGTAGACTCTCTCGGGAGAAAGCTTGGGACCAGGCAGTCTTCAATGAGGAGCTATTCTTCCCATCACATCCTGGCTATGATGGGCTTCATGCTTCTCGAAGAACTATGGATTACTATCTCTTCATGAACAGCAAGGTTCTCTTCAAGACTGTACGGAAAGACTTTAAACTCAACAAGCTTAAGCCGGTAATAGTACACATAAATTATCACCCAGATAAGTTTCAGAGAATGAAAGCAGTTGTCGATTATTATGTTAACGGGAATCAAGATGCTTTGAAACCTTTCCCTGATGGTTCAGAATAATTTATTCTCTCTTTTTTTGGTTTTTTCTTACAAAATGCTTGGAATTTTCACTTCTTGAAAGATGAATTTAAAGCACGCAAGTCCTCGTAGTAATGAGTTACACTTTCTGTACTAAATGAGTGATTCTTGATCTACCTGAGAAGTGTGTAATTTATTAGTAATATAGTTTTCTTGTCAAAAACAAGGCTTAATTTGTTGTAGTTTAGTTTTCTTGCTATTACTGCATACCATTCTTCTTGTGTGTAGTTTTATGCTTTTCAGGCATAGGTTAATGCATTAAGATGATCATTCAATAATAATGTTGAAGAAAATTATAGCACAGACTACAGAGATTCATTCACCTGCACGTACCGTGAAACACCAAGGTGATTTTGTTAAATGACTAAAATCTCAGATTGAAATATGCTAACAAAGATTTTCTACTAACATTTAAATTTCAGTTAGCTCCACATCTTAAGTTCTAAAAAATAAGTAGCACAGGTACTAAGTTTTTTCATGTAACATTGTTACTTGTTATCGCTACTCCACTCCCAAATAGACTCGTAATGGTGTTCTAACTCGACATTCTTCAAACTAGAATCTCTTCTTCTAAATATTGCAATTTGGGAGGCAAATCCAGGTTCCACATCAGCTTCGCCGCCAACTCCACTGAATTCCACAGCGTAGTTATGTCTTGCAGCAAGTTCGGATGCCCAATGATTGAACTGTGCTCTGGTCCATTCAAATTTGTGGTCGTGGTTGCGGAATTTAGGTTGGTTCTTTTCATCTGGATCGTCCTCTTGACCCGATGAAGTAGATCTCTGCAGGATCGTGTTGTATTCATAATTTGGGGTGGAGACAATAAGAATCCTTGGACAAAAAAACTTAAGCACGACATCACCAAATAAACTTGCATCTTCTTCTTCCATATGCTCGATGACCTATAGTTCATCCAAATGCAATATTTCAACCAATCAATAAAGCAAGAGTTAAGTAGCTTAGAAAAATCTGGTAAAATGAACATCAAAATTATGTATTCAGATAATTTTCGAAGAATAGTAGAGATAACAATGACAATCTTAATTTATTGCGAAACTGATTAATCTAAATGGTAAACACCCAAGTAATCAAGGCATGAGAGAAGAAAAGTCACTGGGGAAAACCATCAGCTGTAGTAAGTAGGAAACTGAATTAGTGAAATTAGAATGATTAAGACATTACCTCCAAGCAAGTTCCGATATCAAATTCATACAACCGAGAATCAAAATTTGTGACGGATCCCTTGTATAGCAGCACAGATTTGATTTCATTACTTGGCACCTCAGCACACGACATTCTGTTCAGTTTTGGGTGAAGTGTCTGGATAGATAAAAGAAAGAAATCTAATGGCGTTCAAGTATTATATTGCTGAGAAGGATAATGAAAATTACAAAGAAGTTGTTTGAATCAATCATAAATATCACAAAGATTAGGGAATTTAGTCCATTATATACAAGTTCCACTCACAAAATAAACAAAATTAAAAGACTTGGTAAAAAAGTGATAGCAACTTGCAATTTTAGAAGGTGGGGCCTCACGATTACGCCACACTCTGAACTTCGGGACAAGCTAGGGAACCTTCCTCTTGTTATCCTTCGGGGATAATTAATCGAAGGACATTTTGGTTGTACGAAATTTATGATGGTAGGGGACAAGACAAAAATATCTGACAACTGGAATGCTATAGATTAATGAAAATTTCCAAAACAATTACTATATAATTTTCTCAGTTCCAAATGATGTACAAAAATAATAGATGAAACATTCAGCACCCTATTATCCAGTTTCTAACTGTTAATAAAATAAGGTCAGAATGAATAATTAATGACGTTATCGATTTAATATTCTGGTCTAGCCATTCAGCCATGTTTCTAACTGTTGCAGCTAATTGGCTAGCAGCTAAGATACTTGCAAATATATGTATTTTAAAGGGGTTCATTGTTTGCATCCCTCGGGCAATTTAATGTACCAAGTAAACAGTGAGAATTAGTATATGGTAAAGGAGACGAGGAAAAAACTTTAAAATTTAAGGACGATAGAGTTCAAAAGGCTAGAATTAGCATCAGCAGACGTAAATGTGACCTTTGCTGCTCGTGCAAGACCTTTCTCTGAAATATCAACACCAGCAATCTTTTCCAGAGAAGTTGAATAGTCTAACAAAGAATCAAGTAAACTTCCAGAACCACAACCAAAATCAACCTGCAATGAAACTAAAGATAATCTCAACTCTCTACATTGGTCATCAGAGATCATAATTAATATAGTTGCTTATACCAAAGCGGCAGCACGAGATTCTCTGATTTGTTGTACAGCAAATTCAACACGCTGCTTTGACAGAGATGGGCTGAATAAGGCTTGCTCCATTCTCTCTTCTAAGGGTTCTGTCACCTGCAATAGAGTTACAGCATACTCCAAAATACACCTTCCTATGAAAAAGGAAGGTAAAATGGAAGTGATACCAAGAAGTGCAAACAAATCAAGTAGAAAAATGTGAAAATCTAACTCACTTGAAGACAATAATGACAGAGTGGCAGCAGAATCACCAGTTGCCGATAAAATATATTCTTGGGGAGGCAACTCCATATTAAAAAATGCAGACTGACCAACAGACATCTGTGTCACAACTGCTTCAAGACTAGATATGACAGCTTCACTTCCTATTTCAAACTCATACGCATCACTACTTTCAATATGTTCTTTTAAGAATTCTCCTTCTGTTACCAAAGAGATGCTATAACTTACACATGCTAAAGAACCATTAGATGGAGTAACTTCAGAGTTTTCACCGCATATATATGCTCTATCATTCACTGTATTACTTGGTTGATTGATGCAACTATAATTTATTGGCTTGCTGGATTGAAGCCTAGTGCTACCAAATTTATGAACAGACTGACACAACACGAACTCCTTAGAAAAGATATCAGGCAAGAACTGAATTCCAAGTTTCTCTGCTGAAGAGCTTAATGACTCTAATGCTATATCTGGTTTTTCGAAAAATATGTTCAACCATGAGAGGACTTTCAAAGCAGAATTCTGCATGGCATCAGATTGCTTCTTATAACTTTCTTTTGGTGAATACTGCAAAATCAATTCCTGACATTTGGAGAATATCTTTATTTCACATTTAAAATATCCAACCGTTCCCGTTAATTTCCCACAAGTACTAGCGAGTGAAGCACCATTTGTATTTTTTTGAACTGACTCAACCTTCAAATTTTTACAGGATCCAGGTAAATCAATTGAGAACTCAAACACAGGTTCAGATAAACGGTGCACACGGCAGAATGTACAGAGTATGTCTCTTGGAAGGGAACCCCTCCAGTTGCTTCTCGTTGTAAATACCATGGGAAGTTCTGCAGCAAGAATTGCCTCTCTTGACAATTTGTATACCCCACTAGGTATCATATTGACAAGTAACCTCGATGGGAAAAAAATAGTAACTATAAATGGGTGCATAAATTCCAAACTTAATTATAGCTAATGCAACATAGAAATCTGAATTGCTACGAGAAATTAAAATAAGAAATTGAAAAGATGGATACAGCGCCCCTTCACATTGGTGAGTGGTGATTGTCTACATGCTATATAAAGATTTCTATACGCTAGCACTTAATAACCCAGGTTTAAGTCTCTGCAGCGAGGGGCTTAGGCTCCAACAAGTTGCAAAGGCATGATCAGGTTGTTTTGGTTGATATCAGAAGCATCCTACGGTGCTATCCATTTGGATAGGGTTGACCTTGTGCATTTGGTCAGTGTGATAGGCCATGTCTCCATGTTGCATATTTGAGCGTGGTAGTTGGGCATACTTGTGAAGGAATTCTTTAAGTTGATTATAAAGACTTGATGGGCTATATTTAACACCTTGGGGTAAAGTATCTTAGGTCAGGGATCAAGATTCAAGACTCTTAAGAAGTTATCGAGGCCATTAGGACTATAGTTTCAACCATAGTCATTTCAATAAGGTTGAGAAGAAGTAATAATGGGGGCCAAAGAAATACCTATAATACGTACGCAAGGAAACATCCTCATGGAAAAGATCAGTAGACTTCCATGAATACCCTGCAGAAGCCAAAATTGCATCACCATACACTTCTTGACCGGACAAGTAACTTGCCCTAACATTTAAAGATCCTTTATCACGACTGACTAGGTTCAAATGAGGATCTGACAATTGGTCCATCAGAAGGCACTCAGGAGCATTATAATATAACCTCATGTCCGAGGAAGCTTTGCCAATGGTCCTATAAAATGAATAGTTACATAAATAAGATTGGAATCGTTTGGTGCATACACATTATATATATTCATCCTTCTGGAGTATGATAGTAATAAAAGGATATGTATAGCAGTTCTACCCAAATAATTCATTCAAACTTAACAGTATTCTATGTTCTCAAAAAACATGGTTCACCAAAAGCTAAAACATGAGTAGTTACGATAATTCGTGCAACGGTATGGCATCATAACATGAGTTTAACGAACTGTTGCAAATATATTCTATAACAACCTGGGCTCTATGCCCAAGCCGTTAGCTTACGTACAGTCCGCATTGGATGGGTCTGCCCACTTATCCCCTCATGAATTTCTATTGCATCCCCAAGATTCGAATCCAAGATCTCTACTTAATGAGACTTAGGCAAAGTTATTGGGTTCGAAACAACCCGGATCTCTATACCTAAGTAGTTAGCTCACGTAATGTCCGCTTTGGGTGGGTATATGCCCACTTACCCCCTCATGGATTTGGTATCAGGATTCTACTTAATCTCTCATTAGGCAGAGGTCATGGGTTCGAATACTGGAGGACGCAAAAGAAATCCGTGAGGGGGTAAATAGGCATATGCCCACCCAAAGCGGATAGTACGTAAGCTAACGGCTTGGATATAGAGACCCGAGTAGTTACATATTCAAAACAGAAATCCAGACACTTGACTAGAGTTTATGCATCATACATCTCCGAAGTCATATTTATTCCTACGACTTACCTTATTCAATTCCAAACCACACGTCTCCTGGAAAACGCATGCAATGTTATCATGTTACCCGGAATATCAAGGAAAGCCCTTAGCACATAGCATTGGTAGAGCATCAAGCGTGCACAAAAAATGCAAAGCTAACCCTGTGAAAAATGCAATAAAATAGAAACATCCAGGATAAAAGTCTTTCTCATCCTATTCTAAAAATGTGATAAAAAGATTTTACATATCCTAATATCAACCAATTTATGGAAAATCAAAAACAGGAGTCTGGAATGGGATAAACAAGAATTAGTAATATATGTAACAGAGTCACCCATGTGCACTTTGCTTACCTGGAAACGAAAACCTTGGAAGCCTCAGTCACGCCCAGCTCTTGTGCAATAACATCCACATAATAACCATTTGCAGAAATGGTAAGAACCAAGGGTTCAACAGTTTTCTCTACTGAAGAAGGGATTCGTATCACTTCAATAGACAAGCTTTCTGACAATCTAGGTTCCTGGTTTACCAAAGTGTGTATGGTCTCAGGAAGGAGTGGATTTCTCCTCTGCAGTGAAAGTGGCTCATCAACGGAGATCGCTAAATTATCTAGCTTAGAAGCAGCCCTCAGAACCAGTGACATCACTAGCAGAAAATTTAATTCAGCCTCTAAATTTATGTATTTACAGATAGTGCTAATCTTTGCATCATAGGTAGCAATCACAGAAATTGGTACAGAACCACTGAGGTGACCCTCTCTTTGCAACGCTGCTCTGAAGTGGCCACTAAGTGGGTGAAGAGTTGAAAGGAACTGTGTCGGTGCAAGTGAAAAGCAGACGAGGTAAAAGAAGAGATAAGAAAAGTCAGTCAAAAAATAAAACCGTGGACAAGAAAAATTAAAAAAAAAATGTAAATCTGATTGCAGATAAATTGGCATGTCTATGAACCACAATAAGGACACAACACTGCACAGCTTCCCCATGAAAGACTTTAAGAATACCCTAATATATGAATAGACTTTTGCAAAAAGGCCAACAAGTCAAGAAGATCATGCATCCAAAAGAAGAGGAACTTAGAAAAGAAGCCCAAGTCTAACAGGGGACTGCTTCCCTACCTCAAAAGTTTTCTCCCATCTTTGTATCCCTTACATCTCTACACATGTGCGCAATCTATTACGCCCTAGTCCTTCCACAATGAGTGCTTATATCTTAAATGAATAAAAGTAAAGTTATAACGAGTGGGGAAGAACAATGAGAAAATCCTGGTGCCTATTGTGTGAGAGCCATGACTATTTCATTGATAGTTTAACATAATCCTTTAGCTCAGAAGAAGAAACACAGAAATGTTGTTAAAGTTTTGAAGGAAATGAGAGAAACAATGAGGAACACCGCAGACAAAATAATGTGAAAAAAGTGGTCAATTTACCCTTATGTATAAGCAATTAAATTATTCGATGATTTGTAAAACTTGTAAAAAACAAATATGAATCACCACTTCTTCTCGAACAACAGTGAAATAGATATTTGATCAATAAATAAATAGTGAACTGCATTTTCATAGTGGATCTCACATACCTCAGTTGCAAACAAATAAGAAAGACGACCAGCCAAATCATCCCAAGCTTCGTGTACACTGGGATTGTACTCTGTTTGATGGATACACAGCTGAAAAACAATTGAATTAATGAAGATGGTTTTTTTTAAATAATCATCCACAGAATCTAGCAAAGACAAAAGAACATTATGCAAAACCTTTTCTAAAGCCTTTTCTGCGGCCGACTGTTCTGCATCCTTTTTCCTTTTAAATGTATCAGAGATAACAAGAAGTTCTGGAAGTTGCAGGGTACATCGGTAAAGGCAGGGACCCTTCTGGAGAATTACTAGTCCTGGATATCCATTTTTAGTATTCTCTTGTACTTCCTCAACCTTATAGCAGGCCTTATCTCCAAACTTTTGGTGTATAATTGCTTTGGGCGTAAGCAATGACTTCTTTGCTGGCACAGCTGGGACTATTCCAGTTTCCATTAATCCTCCTACAAATAATAATTTTATAGTTTAAGAAGGTAAAATCTTTCTACACTAGTTCATTAAGAAAAAAATAATCTGTGCCAAATAGCCAGAAATGCAAATAGAAATTTTAAATTGCTATTTCTCTTCTACTGTCAATTTAAGTGAATTTTGATGTTCATTTTTATGGTCTTCAATTTGATGTCACTTTTTTTCCGCCCAATGCGCAGCTGATCATTGACACGAAATACCATGGATTAGACAAATTAAAAGGATCATTGTAAGACCCAGATACTGCCTGAGGCTTTAATACTCACAAGCAACTACTTGTTATAATTAATTGAATCCTTTTCGAAGTGAAGATAATTGAAAGTTTTAACTCATCTGAAAGTTTTGCTTGACCAAAAAATAAGAAAAGAGAGAGAGAGAGAAAAGAAGCGGTATATGGTCAATATAATAAGAAAAATGATGAAAGTTACATAATTTGACATACCTTGCAAGCTTTAAGAAAACAGAAACCAAAAATGAAATAATAAATTATAAATAAAACACATCACGTGGTACAGTTTTCAAAATCCATTCCAACAAGGAATTCTTGTGGCAAAACATATTAATTAGATAAAAGCCATGCACAATAAAAGCCATTAGTCAAATTTACTTGATCAAGAAAATTAATAGAAACACCATAAACTGCACGACGAAAATAAAAAGTTCGAATTTTTCAACTTATATGCATGTGGTAAGATAATCTTCTGGATTTGATTTTGAGCAGCAGAGTTCAAAAGACTGAAATAATTGATATAGACAATGGAGTACCATTCAACATGGGAATAGAATATTTCAATCACATTTAAAGTAAAAGATGAGATACCTTCATAAAGTAATAAAATTTAAATGGTGCTCTATACCCAGTCAAAGAAAAAAAGCGGGGTAGAGAGAGAGAGAGAGAGAGTACGAAGGTAACTTACAGTAGCTTTGAGTCCGAATTTTGAGTTCATAAGAGGAAGAGAATGTGAACTCTCCAATTGTACATCCAATAATAGTTCTTCAATCCTTACCAATTGAAACACAATTTGTAGATGTAATGCCTCTTAATACTAATTCAGTCACATGGAAAACAATGGAGGTAAGGAGGTATTTCATACAAAAAGTTTTAAATATGGGCTTGGACTTTTTGTCTCTAGATCTAATGCCTGCAAGCAAATCGGATCCAATTATTACAATATTAATCACTTTCAGCGTGATGTTATTAAGCTTACACATTTATAAAATCCGTACTTGTAGTTCATATTAAGTAACAAAATATTTAATTTACTACTGAAGATTAAGTATATTAATATTTGAATAATTTTAAATATTTTAACAATTAAGCTTCAAGTTAAAATTACACACAAAGATTATGTCCACTCATTGAGGTTAATGAAAATATGCATGAAGATTATGTTAAACTATCTACGCATGAAAAGGTCCAACCTATTACACGGACATAAACTAAAAAGCCATTCTTCACATGATGGGTCACAAATTTGTAGAAAGAACTTAATAATAAGTTTGTATGCCAAAATATTTGAATTCTTCATGCAAGTGTATAAAATGTATATGATAACAATAATGCTATTCATAGTGAGGATTACGGATAATCGCCCTACGTGGCATACATGTGGCAATTATTTTATATATGATAAGAGTAATGCTATTAATAGTAAGAATTACGGGTAGTCGCCCTACGTGGCATACATGTGGCAATTTGTTTTTGTCACATGTATGCCACGTAGGGCAACTACGGGTAATCTTCACTGTGAAAAGCATTATTCATATGATAATTAACGGAACTTTGATCTTTGAACTCATTATGAAGACATAGTTATTTCACAAGAAGCTATTGAGTAATCCAATGATGTTATATTTTTCTTCTCCTAGAATAATAAATTAAAATGTTTTATGTATGTCAATCTTAATTGAAGGTAGAAATCTCAGATTGACATATTAAATGCATTGGGTGAAAAGACATTTGAGAATTTGAAAATAAAAGTGGAGAGTGAGAGAGACGAGTTATGTTTTTCTTCTATAATTGACTCATTATATGCACTGTTTGGAAAGATTTTTGAAAATTTGAAAATGAGAGAGAGAGAGAGAGATGTTTAAATTTTTTTATGTCTGTTTACAATCTCCATTGAAGGTAAAAATCTCAATTTGACTCATTAAATGCACCGAGTGAAAAAATTTCTTAAAATATGAGAAATAAAGGGGTGAGCAGAGACCAAAAATGTGGGAATCTGGGATCATCTGCAAAGGCCTGGTTTAACAGGAATAGTATTAACCTGCCACAGAGTCACGCCTGCGAGGTTTCAAAATGTGAATAAATAAGATGTTCCTTGTGACTTTTGAGTTGAGATTTGTTGTCCAATTTGATGTCCACCAATTAATTATTATCACATCATTTTGTGAGAGAGTGAAAGTATTTAACAGTGTTGAATTGTTGTTAAGAGTCAAAAATTAAAATTGATAACATATTAGTTTAAAATGACGTGTGAATAATTAATTGGATATGCATCAAATTGGACAGCAAAAGTTGGATAGCAGATTTCAACTCATGACTTTTAGATTCAGTTATATCTACTCTTATTCAATTCATACTTCCTTTTAGTTAATCAACACTAAAACTTCAACTAACATTTCATATCCCAGTTACAACATGGAATAACATCAAGATTAACAAAATTTCTCAACTATTCCCAAATTAAGCCAATAACAAGTTATATAGTACTTCACATAGGCTAATCCATTCATTATTCCTCACTCAAAAACATAAATTTTGTGTATTAATCAAAAATCACTATTCGGTCACTATTCTCCTTTTTTTACAACATAATCCCGACCTTGAAGCAAAGAAAACAATTTCAAGATTTCTATATATTTCGACACGATCTTATTCTGTACTATTTTTATTTTTTTTTATTTTTTTTATTTTTTGCAGAAAAGGTTGAACATCAAAACATACAAATATAAATGAATTAAATCTATACCCAACCAAAGTTTTAAAAAAATATAAACCCTAGCCAAAATCTTTATAAGTCCCATGAATAGTGTAGAAATTACCTATCATTCATGGTTCTTCATTTGTTTACGCAATGGTCCAATTTTTGAGAAGAGTACGTGAAGCGTTTAAGCTAGAAAATTGTAAGAGACTGAAGTGGAAAAGCGTATATTTCTGCCGTTGGTACAAAAGTGGAGGTAAAGTAGGGAGATTTTCGTCTTTTTATTCATAATTTCTAATTTTTTATAAAATAAAAATAATATAATTCCCTGTTGACCGTAAAGTTAACTGTAGTCCACCCACCAAATGACCTCGAAATATTCAAATGAGCAATGTATGGAAGAGTCGCGCTACGGATACATAAGCGTACCCATACGCATACAGGTGTTCATAAAGGACATTCGACGCCCTCATAATGGACATCCGCCAATTCTGCTTACAAATAACGTATAATATAAATTCATTGGACAGTGAAAAAAGAAGAAAAAACAGATGGCCAATCCAGTGCCGCCAGCCATACTAACGATAGGAATCGTGCGAGCCATTCCATGTACTTCATTTTTTCCTATTCAACTCGTACGTTTGATAAATATCTTAATTTTAACATCAAATGTACTTCTAACTAATAGATAGTACTTCTAGTCGATTAAAACTAATATTTGAATTTGGGAAGGGAATTTTTAAGGTGACAACAAGTAAATCTATGTGTATACTACAATCATTATTGTTGCTATCACTTGACTATCATTATAATTCTTACTACAACACGATAAAACTGGATTACCATCGTTAAGAATGGGCAACACCCCACTCAAACATCACGCGATACTCTTTAATTGTTACGAAGAAATCAGATGAAATTTTTAACAGTAAACTGCATGGTTCTTCTCTCCGATGTAATCAAACCTCTTGAACCAAAATCTAATCGAAATCAATAGTTCTACAATGGTCCAAGAATAAATATACGATTTCGGACAAATAGTGAGCTAAGTGACAAATATTATTTGGAGACATATTATGTGTATTTTGCATATATGCAAGTAGATATTATTGGATGCTAATGTTTAAATGTGTTACATGAATCAAAATATATATGTTAATGAATAAGTTTGTTGGTCGTTTAAATGTGGTACATGAACCAAGTTTGTTGGATGCTAATGTTTAAATGTGGTACACGAACCAAAATCTAATCGAAATCAATAGTTCTTCAAAATATATACGTGAGGGGAAAGATCCTCCCCACAGCGGACAGTACGTACATTAATGATTCCGGCGAAAGATCCTCACGGGGTCGTTACATATATTAAAACCTAACTATTTATCTCTCAATTTCCCTCACCTCTCTCTCTTCCTCTTGCCTCGCCCTCCTCTTCTCTCTCTCTCTGTAATCTCCCCTCCCCCTCCTCTTCCCCTTCCCCCTCCTTCCCCTGCTGCAGGCAGCGTCCTCCCCACTTCTTTCCCTTCCCCTGCGCGACGTTGCCGTTCGCGAAATAGCGGCGTAAATCACGGCAGCGTCGCGTTCACGCAGCAGCCTGAGGACGGTGATGACGATGGATGGTAGTGTAGGTAGTTGTGCTAGAACAATCTCTAGCTTATGAAGCACGGGCCTCTAGTGCATTTGGTGCAGTGACATGTTAGTGTGCTGAATTTAATAGCAGTTATGCTTGTAAGTTGCAGATTTCAAATCTGGGTCTATATTGTTCTTGGTGGATTGATGAGGGTGAATGGATAAATGTGCCAGTGATGGATGCACAAGTAATTCAAATAGGTCTTGCTGTCATCGGATTGGCTTATGGTTGTTATGACTGTAATGTTCATATTGATATTTTGACTGTTGATTTTTACCTGAGTAGTGTTTTTGGAGTAAAATGTGGGTTTTTAATTGTCGCATTTCATCTTTGCTGATTATGGTTATAGTTCTACAATTATTGAGAGGGAACTACTTGCGCAATATCTTTTTTATTATGGTTGGTGGACGATGATGACGATGGATGGTTGTGTAGGTAGTGGTGGAGAAATGNATTATGGTTATAGTTCTACAATTATTGAGAGGGAACTACTTGCGCAATATCTTTTTTATTATGGTTGGTGGACGATGATGACGATGGATGGTTGTGTAGGTAGTGGTTGAGAAATGCAATCTCAACCTGAGGTGGTGGTGGTGTCTTGTGACGGGTGGGAGGTGTGTGTGACCAACTATTTGGCCGATTTGTAACTAAATATTAGGTGTCTGTGATTAAAAGTAATTTGTGACCAATAAACTGTAACTTACGTGATCCATAGATAAAATGTGACATGTAATTTGAATGATATGTAACCACGAAATAATATGTGACCTATAAAACTTTTGATATGTGACCACGAAATAACCTATGACGAATTAATTTGACGATATGTGACCAATAAATAAATCTGTAACTTATAATTATGAAATCTGTGACCATTAATCACAAACTCGGACTTTATTGTTTTTATTTAATAAATATTTTTAATTAATTAAATCCATACCTGATTTTTGAATTTTCAAACTATTTACCTTACTTTTGAATTGAGGTAAAGAATACAGTCATACACCTTAGATATGAATTTTTCCCTACTTAAATACCAAAATTACATTGCAAGGATACCTTTAAAAATAGGAGCGTCCATCATTCCATCTATAGAAAACGTGACTAAATTATCATGTCTACATTACATAAGCATTGCCTAACTACTATATATCATGCTTTTGATACGATAAACTCTTGCCTTTCTTAAAATTATAGGCTACATACAAAGTGAATTTTATTTAGAAAAAAAAAAACAAAAAAAAAAAAAAATTACCAACAGTCAAAACCAATAATCTTTGTTCCGATCATCAATTTTGTGGATTTTCTTTGCTTCAAGCATAGCAATTGCATTTTGTGCACACATCTGCTTTAGTTCATCCTGCATTATCAAATTAATAGAACTAATGATACATAGATGTCACAATATGTATGCAGAATCACAAACCATTAGTGCATGTTTGATATGCAGAATTGGACAGTTGTGTAATCCTACCTACTAGACGAGCAAGCAAATAATGGAAATAGTGAAAGGGAGCAGAGAGAAAACCAGTAAAAACTTGTTCTCTTCACTGATATGCATGCAAGAGTTAGCATGCTGTTTTAACTCGAAATGGAGCATCCGATTTTCCTCCCTCATTTTTTTCGCGTGATCTTTTAAGTAGAGTATTCCTGGAGAGAAGCACCAGATATTATCCTAAATGTTAAGATTGTTCAATCTATTAAGGGGTGAAATCTCGCGTCAAATAAAGATGAAAATACAGACCAACTTATAAGGGTTTTGGTTACTTCTCTTAACAAGGTTAACATTTTAAGATGGAACCTCAAATCTCAATATGGTGTTGAGCTTATTAAACTCTAACGAGCAATTATTAAACAAACCTCTGTGTCAATTACTGGGATTCCAGCTAATTCTTCACTATTGATTCTCTTCTTATTCAGTTCTCGTCCATCCTGTACACAAAATAAGCACAGCTAATTAAATGAACCAAACTCTATACATCGAAGTCAAGCTCTAAGCCGCACATGGACTCATATATAATGGAACAGTACATTTTGAGGAGTTCTATCGTTGCTTTGATTTGCGGGATCCTCCCGTTCACTGTCGAAGCCACATTATTATCAGAATCAGAGAACAAATTACTAAAGAAATTGAATGAAAACGCCATGGATTGATCATCACCTGCATTCATCTTTCGTTCTTCTTTCATGAGTTGGGAATAAAACCAACTCCTTTCC
>CAIGRS010065600.1:0-10421 GCA_903798395.1 Fraxinus floribunda | reverse complement strand
TTGAATTTTAATTGAGCAAATTATAGAAAAAAGGCTTTTAGTTTTTCAAATTCAAAAAATCAGATCTGAAATTTAGTCCCTATTTGGTACACGTTAAAATTTTCATTTTCATTCTTCTACTCATTTTCAACCACACTTTATTCAATAAAATAATATTTTCATCACATCAATAACTTTTCCTTTTTTTCAACCACACATTCTCCATTAATCTACTATTTTAAAATATATTCTTTCAAAATAACATGGCTCAAACACACCCTTATTTAATCAAAATTCAGGTACTAGTTGAATTATTAACCCTAAATCATGAATAATGTTATTAATTGAATTATATTAACCCTAAACCACAATCTCTCTCATCCATTCCTCACCGTCTCTCTCATCTTTCACTAATGACTCCCTCAATTGTGTTAACCCTAAATCACAACCTCTCTCATACGTTCTTTACCATTGACAAAGCCCTCACTACCTCCTTCCACATCATGTGATGAAACTACATATCCAAATCGTCGATGACTGTCTTATTTTCCCCACTCTGTTCATCCTCATCGAAATCCTCAATCCCCATGGATCCCATTGCAGGGAATTGCTCCCCAACACGTGTTCATGAATCATCAGTAGTAGCGTTGCCTCGATCTCCATAATCGTCTCTTGTTGATCTTAAAAACTGAACTCAACAAATGCCGGCCCCACTCTTGCCACGTCAAGTGCGATTCCGATGCGTTCATACCGGATTGACGACGGTAAATGGACGAAAAGTGACGTGGGAGACACTTTACGGCCAGAGACAAAGATGTTCAAGCTCCGGCGATGTGAGACAAAGACGAGCGCACTAACAACGATCGCGTGGAAGAAATTACCAAAGTAATCCAACGTTATAATTAACGAGAATATGCGGAAGGATAAATAGAAATGTGTATTGAGATCTCCATGTTACTTCAAGTAATTTGTAAAAGACCATTAACAGTCATCCTACTATGTGTTTGTGTAGATTTCTTTTGTATTCAAATGTATATTTTTCATATATCACTGCTCAGAATCCAACCCCTATTTCTTACAAAGAAGACATATTTATACTATCCCGATTGACGTGGTGATCGTTGGGTTAAAACCACGTGACATTATCTCCTGAATTGGGGTTTCACATTAATGTCTATTCATACAATTAATACATTGATAAGCCGCTCTATGTAGTAGGCTGACACACCGAAAGGCTTTATCACAGACGTTACATCAATCATTTATAAAGGATCTTCGAATCTATCACAAATGACATCGTCGGCTTCATGAGCTTCGGATGAGTTTCAGAGCCTCAGAGAGATCTTTGGAGTGATTTTCTAAGTGGAGGGGCACCTTTCATTGTTTCCTTAGGCATTGGTTTAACCCAAGTTGTAGAACTTCGCCCTTGATGCAGAGCCTCAATAAGAACTTCGGCCTTGCAATGTAAGGACCTCGGTTTGTTTGACTCCTTCATATCTTGACTTCATGGACTTCCTTGTTGATTCCATGTCCACTCGGCTTCATGTCCATGTAGATTCCCACGTGGCAATTTTTCTTGAGCTTCGGAAGCGAGGCGTAACAGTCCCATTCCTAAAATAACATTTGGACGGATTATTACCCTGAAACATTAGCATTTTCAGTGGTCGACGTCAGCTTTCTACTTTCCCAGACCCCTCACATGAATACTTGTTGTTGCACTTTCTCCCGCCCCATTGGATTTTAGTAGAATCTCAATATCAACAATGACTTCAGAAATCACCCTCAATCCATTTCGCCGACTAAGAGAGCGAATCACGACGAGTCGAGGCGGTAAAATGAGTATGCGCGACGTGGCAGAAGCTTCAATCACGAACTCCTCAACTTTATGTAGTCGCCCAGTCCCATTACCACCCTCAATCCATTTCACCCAGAAGGAGCGCAAATCGCCGACTAGAAGGAACGAGAATCATCCCGAGTTTCGGTGGTGAAATGATTGTCCGCTTCTACCCACTCACTCCGACGACTCTTCATAGGTGAAGCACTAGAGATTTCGGTGGTGTTTTGTGTGGTGGTGGATCTGGGGGTTGGGGTGGTGGTGTTTTGTATGGTGGTAGTTTGTTGGTAGTTGTGGTGGGGAGGTGGTGGGGGTGGTAAAGCAGTGGTGGTTTGTTTGAGAATGGAGATTACGGGGTTCCTACTGGTTGTCGTGAGATGGTGGTGGTTTTGGCGACGACGGTGTTGGCGGTGTGCTGTCGAAGGTCGCAAGTGCTGGTGGTGGTCACCAATTATTTGGTCGATTGTTATTATTAAATTGGTTAATCCGTGACCAATGAAAAAAGATAATTTATGTGACCTAAAAAATTATTAATTTGTGATCGATAATTTGTGTTTGACTAATAAGTTGTGATTCATAATATTTGTAATTTATGACCTGTGACTTATTAATATTTTGATTTGTGACATATGAAAATTTTAATTTGTGATCTATAATTTTTTTTAATTTCTGATAAAGAAATAATTCGTGATTAATTAATTAGATAAAATGTGACCAATAAATAAGTTGTGACCCATAAGTATGAATATGTGATCATGAATTGTATAATTATTATTTTAATATAATTATTTAATTAATAAATTCCTGATTTTTGCAATTTTTAAACTTATGGCCTGAATATTGATTTGGAGCTTGTTTGGTACAGCTCAAAATTGAATTAAAATTGAAAATATAGCTATTATTGGGTCCCACTCGTCTAATAAAAGTCAACAATAACGACTAATTTTTCAATTTTAATCCGATTTTAATCTCTACCGAACACACCCTTGGTGATAGTTAAAGCATGATCCATGAATTCTTCCCATTTCAATTTTAATGAGCCCAAATTGTGCAACCGAACAGCCCCCTTGGCTCCCTTCGCGGAATCCTAAGTTTTTTAGTCCTTATTTGATTTTCATTATTTTTATAATTCATTTTTTATTTTTTCTTTTTTTCAATAACACATTTTCAATAAAATAATATTATATATAAATTTAAAATTTTTTCTTATTTTTTAACCACATATTATGGGACTGTCTGTTTCCAAATTTTTAAACCAAAAAATTGATTTTTTTACCCTTTTTTTTTCAAACTCAAGGGCTCCACCTGAGAGAAAGTAGTCCAAAATTGCGGCTGAAGGCATTGACAACGGTTGGAATTCTAATTTTGAGCAGAGATAGACAGAGCCTATTTATCATTTACTATTTTAAAATATATAATATCACGAAAGAATGAGGTTCAAACATGCCCTAAAATCCTTTCATTTCTGAAACAATCCCGCTATCCCGCCTCCTCCCTCCACTTTTCAAAACTTATGAATTTCTGCGCCCCTAAAACCCCACACAAGCTTGTGTGAGGCAGTGCAGCAAACTCCATCTCCTCAGTACCCTTATCCCTCTCCACATACTTCTCTCTTCATACATTAGAATGCCGAGTAAGAGGAAATTGACCTCGGAAGATGCGGTGGCGGCGGAGGGGAGCAAGAGATCCAGAAGACAAGCCTCCGACAGGCCAGAGAATAATGTGGCTTTGGACTTGGATCCGGTGACCGGATCCGGTGGAGTTATCACGGGAGAAGTGGGAGTAGGGGAAGTGTTGGAGAATGGGAACAGTGAGAATACATCGAAACTGCTCGATTCGGATGTGAAGCAGGAAAGTCGGATTGAGGTAGATGAAGTTCAAGATCAAGAGGAAGGTGCTTGTCGGTTTGTTGGAGAGCCGGTTGCGGATGAAGAAGCTCGACAGCGGTGGCCCCACCGATACAAGGCTTCGTCGGTAATAATCATTCGCACACAGTGACACACAAAAACTACCTTTATGTTAATTTGCACACATTCGTAAATGTATTTTTCAGTATGTCGGGTTAACACGCGTGTCTGCCAATGGCTATTTGGTAAAAAATATTTTTTTTTGGTTTTTAATATGTGAAAGATATGTCTCTGGGGCCATTTTACCACGAAAGATCTGAATTTGGTCTGTATATATGAGTATATCTGTACACTCTTGGCAGAAAGTTGTTATTTTGAAATTTACTTCACGAGGTTGTTTAGGTATGAATCGAATCGCTCGCCACTCTCGTGTCCGGATTAATATCTAGAGCAGTGAACTATGAATAGAATTTTTTAGGTTTAGCCGTTCAGGGTTTGTGAATTACCATATTTTAATTTTGAGTTATACTATTTAGCACCCGTTAAAACATTATTTTAGGCGACGCAAACTTGGTATTAAATGAAATGTATAATTAAATGAATTAAGTCTTTCAATCAGTGTCACCTAAACTGTTGTTANGTTTGTGAATTACCATATTTTAATTTTGAGTTATACTATTTAGCACCCGTTAAAACATTATTTTAGGCGACGCAAACTTGGTATTAAATGAAATGTATAATTAAATGAATTAAGTCATTCAATCAGTGTCACCTAAACTGTTGTTAACGCACCATTAGTGTTAAATATCATTATTCTATACTTTTTAATTAGTGCAAATGTTAGTAAGTTCCTGTTTGGGTCACATTTTTTTTTTCATTCTCATTCTTCTATTCATTTTTAACCACACATTTTTCAATAAAATAATATTTTCTATCACATCAATAACTTTTCCTTTTTTTTCAATCATACATTTCCCATCACATCAACCAAAAAAATGCATTTTATTGAAAATAATGTACACCAAACGAGGGCTAAGTCTCCCAATTAAGCCGGTATTTGGTACACATTAAAAGTTTCATTCTCATTCTTCTACTTATTTTCAATTACACATTTTCAATAAAATAATATTTCTATCACATCAATAACTTTTCATTATTTTTCAATCATACATTCTACATTAATTTACTATTTAAAAATAATGTTGCTCAAACACACCCTAAATGAGGTTTCAAGTGAATCAAATTTTGTGGTTTTTGACCTATTTCCAAACTAAAATATTTAGCCCCTGTTTGGTATGTATTATTTTTTTCAATCTCATTCTTCTATTTATTTTTAATCACACATTTTTCAATAAAATAATATTTTACATCACATCAATAATTTTTTTTTCTTTTTCAACCACACATTATTCATTGATCTATTATTTCAGAATGTATTATTACAAAATAATGTGAATCAAACACATCCTTAGAATGATTAGAATTTTTTTCAAATTATATAATTTTTAGCTGTTAGCTTTGATTTCAAACTATTGTTTACATAGCAACATAAAGGTAACACTTTTCAAGTAAGCTAAACAAAAAATATTTTGGTATAAATTCCATTTAATGTTACAACTTTAATATATAAATCTTAGCACAAGCTTAAAATAAAATATTGTAAAGTTCAACCATAATTGTAACCCTTCTTGAAAGTATAATTGCATCTTAGGTCAAGAAGTATTGCAACCGAACACCAATTAAATTAAACTTCTAAAGATTGTTTTTGATATTTATCGTATTTGTTGCAAACTAAGCACTTGTTTAACAATCATTATTTTGAAAAAAACAAAGTTTTGAATTGTTAATTTTAGAAGAATGTGTGGTTAAAAAGTATGAATTTAGGTGTAGAATATTTTATGGCGTGAATGTATAGTTAAAAATGAGTATATAGGAAAAAGAGTTTTTAAATAATAATTGTCAAACATTGGCTAATTGTGGTAGATTTCATCAAACTGTTTGGCTCTTTAGCTAATTTATTAGCTCAACTTACATCTTGAATGAAGGTGTTGGACTTTACATACAAAGAACCACTAATTTTTATTTTTGTACTTTAAAAAAAAGTCTTAAAAACTCCACAAATACTTTAGAATCTAGTTGAAAATTTTAAGCATGTGCACTGTTCAGTTATTGAAACTTGAATCTGGACAATTATTTCAATTTGACTTTAATTGATGGTCTATATGAATTCACTTCCCAAATGTGTAAATGCTTTTACGTGTGAAGAATAGGGTCAGAATTTTTGAGACAAATTTTCATTTACAGTTAAAAAAAATTAAACAAAAATCTATCAATAAAAAACTGTCCCAAGTCAGTCCCCAAAAAAGGCTCTCCTTTTCCTGTTATTAATGTGCAGGCATTTAGTGAAATAGGTATACTTCTTGACTGCCTTTCTACACTCTACGAAACATGTGAACTAATAAATTAATATTTATTGTTCTGGACGAGTACAGGAAGTAATTCGAGCTAGACGCCATTTTACTCAAGCAGAGGTTGATGGGCAACTATTCAATCTGGAAGATGAGGCTTATGTTAAGGTGACACCTTATTTTGGTCTTCCATGGATTTTTATTTATTTATTATTATTTTTTTTAAAAGTTCGATTTTCTCACGTTCTTGTCTGGGCACACTTTTGTTCAGCTAGGATTTTCCTTCTAGTTCATGAATACTTGTGTACCGTTTGGATTAGTTTTTCTTGCATCCGTTAAATCATGTTTTGATACAAATATATAACTACTGTATTCCAGCTGCGCTTTGCCATAATTTGTTCGCTACACAATCAAAAGCACTTCTAGTGGAAATGACTTTTAAGGAACTGTGTGATTCCTAGCGGTGCATTTGATGAGCAATTTCCAAATGGTCAAAAACTCAAAGCAAGACAATAACACGATAAGTAAGATGATAAAATTGCTTCGTTTTGCATGAGGTGGTCTGCTTCCCTCATAAAAGGAAGATTATTAATTAATTGAAGTTTATTATAAATTTTAAACGTTGTATTCTTTTTCTAGAAAATTTCGAGAATTGAATATCTTTGCTTTCAGTTAAACATTTTTTCTAGGTAATTTGTTTTGTGAGATGTTCCCAGTAAAAAAAATATGTAGGATGCTTTCCTGTAGCAAACTGCAGTCAAAAGGTATTGCTGAATACATTTCATTTCCAAACCATTAAATTACTTTAGCTTCTACATTTTGGTTTTCGGTTGATTGCATCCGTTCTTTTTAATTGCATATCAACCTATCTAGAACGAAGACTGTGATAGAGCATTGCAATAAATATAAGTATGTGAACACATTGTAAATCATATTATACTATTTTTGACATATACATGCATAATGCATCAAATAGTATGCATCTAACACATGCAATAATGGTGTAGGCTGATGAAGGGCAAGATAATTTCATCTGTAAGATTATAGAGATGTTTGAAGCAGTGGATGGCTCAAATAATTTTACTGCACAGTGGTATTATCGGGCCTATGATACGGTAAGACCTTATCAAAAGTTATATTCATGTTTTGCAATAGATCTTTTGTTGTAATGTTGATCTGATGTATAGCTTTTTGTTCTATTTGTCAGGTCATCAAATGTTGTGATACCTTTATAGATGACAAGCGTGTGTTCTTTTCTGAAATCAAAGATGACAACCCTCTGAATTGTCTTGTTAGGAAACTCAAAATTGTAAACCTACCGATAAAGGTAAGTCAAGTTTGCTTTTAATATTTCCTTAAACAATTTTTCTTGTTAGATTGTGACTCAAATTCCATGAGATTTGGAAGTTTGATTCAAGGAGGAAGCGTAGATAATTTTGGTTCAGAAGTTCGGTTTGATAAGGATCAGATTTCATCATGGATTGAGACTTTAATTGGGATAAAGACTTTACGATTGATGAAGAAGTGTTTCGGAAGCATTCAGACAGAGTCCCGGCGCCGGCATGGTTGCTAGGGGACAGGGGTTGGGCATGACCAGCCCCCGTCTACAAAAAAACGACAACAGAAGGGTGCTGAGGCGCTGCTTGTTCTTGAGGAATTTCACTCTTAGTTGGTTTTTGTGTTTTACTTCATCCATAACTCTAAAATTTGGTTCTTATATATACTTCGTGTAGGCTCTTCATAAGACTCAAGATAACAATTAGATAATTGTTGTATACATTAGAAATTTGAGAGAATTGTTTAGATTTAGATTAAGAGAATCAAATTTTGTAAAGACAATTTTAGTTTCTTGGTATAATAAATTCTACTCCGCTTCCACAAAAAAATTGTTTGTTGTGTAATCCATTATTTTCATATTGCTCATATTATTCTCGTCTGTAATTATTTGGTATGATTCTCAACAATTCTATCAGGATCTAGTATGACGTACTGAATTTCAGGTTGGATCGGATATAAAGGAAGAAATAAGGTCAGAGTGTGACTATTACTATGATCAAATGTACTTGCTTCCATATACTTCTTTTGTAAGCTTACAATCAGGTATATTTTTCCCTTCAGTTATTGAGCAAGTTGTTCCCCTAATTTTGACTTTTTTGAATTCAACTTGAAGGTTTTGATTATATATCTTTAATAATTTCTCAGTGATTTCTTGTTCCCTAGATAATACTGCTGCCAGCAGTGAATCTTGTTCTACCATCTCGAGTGATGCTGATGTTGCCGTAGTATCAAGTTCTGGCGAAAGTTCTGGAGTAATAGAGCAGGGTAGTGAGAAAACACTTTTGGACTTGTACTCTGGATGTGGTGCAATGTCTACTGGGCTTTGTCTTGGGGCAAACAGCTGTGGTGTTAAGCTTGTTACTGTGAGTTTTACATCTTTGCTCTTTTGGTGGATAATCAAGTATCTTTGTTTTCATTGTTAGTTTTGATAATTTCTGAAACCAATGGTATAATGATCTAATAAATTATGCATTTTATGGACACAGAAATGGGCTGTTGATCTTAACCAGTTTGCATGTGAAAGTCTCAAATTGAATCATCCGGAGACTGAGGTAGAAATAGTTAGAAATGATGTTTTGTATTGGTACCTTCTTTTCTTATCTTTTGTTCATTAATTTTGATTTTTCCATTCTTAACTTGGTACTTTAGGTCCGAAATGAATCTGCCGAGGATTTCTTAAACCTGTTGAAGGAATGGGAGAAGCTTTGTGCCTCCCATTTATCAGCAGAAACTAGTGGTCCAGTACACGAAAACGGGCTTTCCGATTGCATGGAAAATGATGAAAGTGGATCTGAGATCTTTGAAGTTTCAGAGATATTGTCAATTTGTTACGGTGATCCAAATAAATCTGGAAAATCTGCAATGTATTTTAAGGTATCCAGCTTGTCTAGGGTTTATTAATTGGACTGCTACGAGATTCACATGCTTATAATGAAAAACAAAAAAAAAACAAAATATCTCGACTCTTTATTCAGTGAGAGCTTGTTATTTGGATGCATATGAGGTGCAATAATGTCGATTGCTATTTTTTTTTCCCTATTTCTATTTAGATTCGTTGGAAAGGTTATGGGCCCGAAGAAGACACGTGGGAGCCTTTAGAAGGTTTGAGGTATGGACTAAAAACAATATTTTTGTCATCGAGCTTAAGGGGGGTGTATTCAATTGAGACTTTTAAAAACTTTTAGAGATTTTTTAAGTGAGCGACTTTTGTGAATTTTGTGAACTTTCAAGTGATTTCTATGGATTTGGTAAGAATTAATATAAGTTTTCCATAAACTTTTGTAGACTTTCATTAGAGACTTTTAGCGACTTTGAAAGACTTTTATATTTTAAAATAAAATATTAAGCATATATAATGTAATATTTTAAACAATTTTGTCCAAATCATTCATAACTCGTAAAATATTAGCTATATATTTCTAGTTTTGGTAGAACACTAGAAGAGAAATCCAAACTCGGTTATTAAAAATTCTTCATCAACTAACCAAATCTATTGTTTCAAGCTAACTATATAATATAAAAATTGTTAGGTCCAAAATCAATGTAATAAAGTTACATTACCAATTGAATATCTAACAATTAGTAAGAATCTTTCATTACTATAAAAGAAGTGAATAAAAAAACGGATCTTTCATTACTATAAATCTAATTATAATTAGTATTAATCAGCTAACCAAATTCTAGAGATTCACGTGCGTACAACTAACTGACCCTTTTTGTTTAATTTACATTCTTGACACCAGTTCTCCACCTAAAATCTTTCAAACTTCGATGATCATTTTGTTGTGTCAAACTTTCAGTTTCTTTCGGAATCTCGGATCTTGAATAATCTTTGTTTGATTTGATTTTGTGATTTTCGAAGAGCTAATTTGGTTTTGATTTTTGACAGAAAAGTGTTTTCTGATCTGAGTTTTCTCTAAAAATTTTATTCTCCTCTACACAAAAGAAAACATCTCTCTACAATTCTCCAACCCACCCTAACCTCAATTCACTTTCCACCAATGTCACCACTTTTCTCAAATTTGGCACAAAATCCGACGAAATCACTACATTTTCCTCTACAATACACCACTGTTTCGATCACTACGAGAATATGGCAGAATGCTGAAATCTCACGGCAAAGAAAATTCAATTATTTTTACACTTGACAGCAATATGGCAGAAGTATGCAGAAATCATATATCGTGAAAAGAAAAACTCAAGGCAAAGATAAATTTTACCTGATTAAGAAGGAGAAAACCCTAGAATGTGAAAGAGAAGGAAATGGTCGACTCTTGACAAATCTCACGGTAGAAT
>CAIGRS010065578.1:0-16599 GCA_903798395.1 Fraxinus floribunda | reverse complement strand
GACTTTGTTACTGAATTTGCCAAGGCCCCTGAAATTGAAGTGAGAATGTAACCGGTGGAGAACCGGAACCTCTTTGTTGACGGATCATCTGGAGAAGTCGATTCGAGAGCCAGAGTAGTCTTGGAAAGTCAGAGGGCTATAAGCTTAACTGTACAGCGAGGCTTGAATTCAAAGCATCCAACAATGTAGTTGAATATGAAGTGCTTTTAGCCGACTTTATCTGGCTAAGAAATTGCAAGTGAAAAGGTTGGCCATCAACGGTGGCTCGCAACTAGTGGTGAACTAGGTCAATGGCAATTTTGTGGCTAGAGATAAGCACATGGCAGCATATCTGAAACTAGCCATGAATTTTCTCCCCAACTTTGAAAGGTTTGAATTGACAGAAGTACCCCGCCTTAGGAACTCCCATGCTGACGCCCTATCAAAACTGGCCAGCTATAAGGACTCCAAACTCCTTAAGGTGGTTCCCATAGAACACCTTACTGAACTTTCAATTACAAGGGAGGAAAAATGGCGTGGATAGAAGACACTTCTTTGTGGATGCTTTTCTCAAAGAACAAATCGTGCCAAACAATATAGCCGAAGCTTACAAACTTTGAAGGAGGGCTCTTCTTCATCCTGCATGATGGTGTACTGTACAAACGAGGTTTCCCATCCCATCCCCCCTCCTCCGATGTATAGGAGGTGAAGAGACGAATTACATCCTAAGGAAGATCCATGAGGGGGTTTGTGGCAATCATTCTGGAAGGCCAACACTAGTACAAAAGGTACTCAGATAAGGATATTATTGGCCTATCCTGAAAGAGACTCGTATAATTCATACGCAAGTGTGACAAATGCTAGCGTTTCTCTAACGTAAAAAGTCAGTCCCCATAAGAGCTCATAGTAGTATCAAGCTCTTGGCTATTTACCGAGTGTAGAGTTGATTTTATTGGTCCATTGCCAAAAGGGAGAGAGAATGCCCGCTATGCCATTGTTACAATCGATTACTTTACAAAATGGGTCGAAGTAGAGCCGTTGGCCAAGATTACTGAAGTGAACACTTCCAAATTTTTCTGGAAAAACATTATATACAGGTTCGGCATACCTCATTCTTTTATCTCAAACAATGGCAAAGAGTTTGAAAATAAGAAGATCGGAGACTTGTGCAATGAGCTCGAGATTAAGAAGCATTTCTGAACACCTCACTTCCTCCAAGCAAACGGATAGGTCGAAGCGGTCAACAAAACCATCAAGCTCACCTTGAAGAGAAAGCTGGACACTTCAAAATGAGCATTGGGTTGACAAACTTCCCCATGTCCTTTGGGCTATACGCACAACCAACAAGACTGCAATCGGAGAAACTCCGTTCTCCATGACTTACGGGGCTAAGGCCATGAGCCTAATAGAAGTTGGAGTGTTATCATCTCATTGTATCCACTTTAAAGAAATGAAAAACGATGAACTAGGAAGGGTTGAGCTTGAACTCCTCGAAGAAAAGAGAGATGATTCTCAAGTTAGACTCGCCCCCTACCAATGCAAGATGATGCGCTACTACAATGCCAAGGTGAAGAAAAAGGCCTTTTGCATTGATGATCTAGTACTCTGAAAAGTGTTTACATCATAAAAGAAATCGGGAACAAGAACACTAGAGCCGACTGGGAGGGCACATATCGAGTTACTAAAGAAGTACGACCACATACAAGATCGAAAACTTGGAAGGCAAAATGATGTATCATCCCTGGAACATTGAACACTTGAGGAAGTATCATCAGGAGGTAGATCAGGAGGACTAATATCATGTAAATATTGTTGTCAATTGAATGAACTAGTTTTCACTTCTGCATTGTCCTCAAATGAATTCACCTCAACCAAAGATATCCACTTCATTAGGAGAGGTACGGA
The DNA here is from genome assembly GCA_903798395.1 of Fraxinus floribunda. Lineage (NCBI taxonomy): Eukaryota > Viridiplantae > Streptophyta > Magnoliopsida > Lamiales > Oleaceae > Fraxinus > Fraxinus floribunda. The sequence goes on along the minus strand of CAIGRS010065578.1, from coordinate 14,715 downwards.
TGCCACTTCTGGTGAAGTGAATTACCAGTGTTCTCACATATTCTTACTCCTCATTGGGGTGCATACATCCCCAAGGGGACCACCCCAACCAAGAATGTTCCACTTTAGCAGGGGAGGTGTAGGTGCCACTTTTGGTAAAGCGGATTAGCAGTGTTCTCACACATTCTTACTCCCCACTGAGGTACATACGCCCTCAAGGGGCCACCCCAACCATGGATGTCCACTTCATCAAGGGAGGTGTGGGTGCCACTTCTGGTGAAGCGGATTAACAGTGTTCTCACACATTGTTACTCATCGTTGAGGTGCATAAGCCCCCAAGGGGCCACCCCAATAAGGGATGTCCACTTAAGCAGGGGAGGTGCGGATGCCACTTCTAGTGAAGCGGATTGGCAGTGTTCTTACACATTCTTACTTCTCGTCGAGGTACCTACGCCGCTGAGATGCCTACACTCCTAAGGGGCCACCTCAGCCAAGGATGTCCACTTCAGCAAGGGAGGTGCGGGTGCCACTTCTGGTGAACCAGATTAACAGTGTTCTCACACATTCTTACTCCTCATCAAGGTGCATACGCCTCCAAGGGGCCACCCCAACCAAGGATGTCTACTTTGTTAAGATAGATGCGGTTTAATTGTTCGACGAAGTGCTTAAACTCAGATCCCATTTGCTTAAGTGGTTATGCTTAGGCGAAGTGTTTACACTTGGATCCCATTTCCTTCATCCATTTTCTTAAGTGGTCATGCTTAGGTGGAGTGTGTACACTTGGATCTCATTTTCTTCATCCATTTGCTTAAGTGGTTATGCTTAGGTGAAGTGGTTATACTTGGATCCCATTTACTTCATCCATTTGCTTAAGTGGTTATGCTTAGACGAAGTGTTTATACTTGGATCCCATTTGCTTCATCCATTTGCTTAAGTGGTTATGCTTGGGCAAAGTATTTACACTTGGATCCTATTTACTTCATCAATTTGCTTAAGTGGTTATGATTAGGGAAGTGTTTACACGGATCCCATTTATTTGATCCATTTGCTTAAGTGGTTATGCTTAGGCGAAGTGTTTACATGAATCCCATTTACTTTTCTATTTTCTTAAGTTCTTATCTAGTTAGCATGTTTTAAGTAAAGTTACAACACTTGGAATTGAAAAAAGAATTTCATTATAGAATAAATTGCCATTACAAGAAATAAGAAAAAGAAAAACTAAGGATCTACATTTACAATGGCCCCCGGTCCTACCTCCCCTGGGGAGCTTCCTCCTCAGCCTCTATGTTAGATTGCCCTCCAGTAGGACCGTTAAATTCTTCTTTAAGAAATACAATGTCCAGCTCTGGATGCACTTCCCTTAGGCAAGACATCATTTGTACTTCTTCGTTTGGTCGAAGTTGTCGATATATTTTTGAACCTCCACCTCACCCACTGTTTTCACAACCTTAAGAGATTCAATCTCCTCTCTTTTAGCTTCAGAAAGCATCTTGAGTTCGACTTTCTCTTTGTTGGCCTGCTCCAACACCTCAGAGGCGATCTATTGGTGTTCATTGGACTGATTAATTCTCTTAGTCAGGGTTGCTACTCGAGAAGCAGATTCGTGGAGTTCATTCCTCAATTGGTTAACCTGAATCTCAACAGAGTCCAACTTTACTTCCATCTCATTCCTCAATTGGTTAACCTGAATCTCAACAGAGTCCAACTTCACTTCCACATCAGTCTTCTTCACCTTGGTTGCCTCTGCCTCACTCCTTGCCTTCCTCATCTCTTCTTCCCACTGGCTTAAGGCCTTAACCCTTTGTTCCAACTCCTCGTATCTCTTACAGAGGCCCCAAACCAAATCTTCCACCACCGTACTAATACTAAAAGCTCTAGCTATGCAGGCATTATTAGCGACTAGGAAATCCTCCACTTCGTAAGTGGTGACGTGATCCTGTCATTCTTTGATCCAGTACTTGCTGTGGACCTGGGCAGCAGAGGCGGTTTCAGGGGACAACATTTTCAGCACTGCCTCAGAAAGATCATCATCTTTGCTCCCAAAGAAGTTGATTTCCTTACATTAGGGAGGGGGTCGACAGATTTCTTCAGCTTCTTCCGAGCTGGCTCTCTAGCTTGAGTAGCAGAGCCGGGCACTACAGTCTCTAGTATCGCGGTGAGGAGAACATCAAAAGGGGCTGCCATGATCATCCTTATTTAAATAGAAGGGGGTGGAGGCTTGGCCACTGTGGTCGATGAAGAAGAAGCCCTCGTTGGGTTGGACCTTTTCCTTTTTACAAAGGAGGTGCCTTCTTCCACTTCGTCCTCTTCAGAAGGTTGTTGGCTTTTACTTAAAGAGTTCAGCCTCTCAGCCACTTCTTATTAGTAGCTGGGATAGTTTTTTGCTCCCTTCCTGGACTTCAGCAGATTGTGGCGAAGTCGGGCCTCAATGGTTTCTTCTTTAAGAAATCATCTGCAAAAGAAGGAAATGTTAAGTATATTCAGATAGGTTTAGAGTGAATCTGGAGTTTTTATCAATCATCTCGTTATATCTCCGGTCCTTGAAGGGCTGTTGGTAGATATGGCTGATTCAAAGATCTCACACCTCAGTAGAAAGCCCGCAAAGAACGAAAGCTTTAAGCAATCAAAAATCACATCAACTAGTTGAGATAACTTACTAGCTATGGAATAAAAAGTGGGGACGGTAAGAGGAACCATGGGGTCATTCTCCATGGTGTCCCATCTCCCAACTACCCATAACAAGGACTTTCAACACTTCACCTCTTCCCACTTGTAGAAGTGTTTTCGTACCTCTCAGAAGCAGGGACGGAACCCAATAAGGCCTAGGGTGGGCACAGGCTCAAATTTTATTTATTTTTAGTTATAGCCTTATAGGCTACGTCTCAACCCAAGATAGAAAGCCCAGTTATAGACTCGGGTCCAGCCCAAATGCCCAATCCCTAATTTAACTTCTCGTTCGTCAAACAACTTTCTCCATCTTTGAAATTCTTTGCATCGCACCTGCTCAAACAACTTCCTCCATTTCTGAAATTCTTGGCATCACATATGAAGGCTAAAGCCTCGTTTCCCTACTCCGCCTCTGTGACCGACTCATTCCCTGCTCTGTCTGCTGGCTGCTGGTTCTCCTGCTTCGTCCACTTCGCAGAGTCGTAGTCACTGCACGCCTCCTTTGCTCGCCAATCTTCTCTACCTCCAGCCTTTGTAGAGTCGCAGTTGGCCAGTCGTGCCTCCTCTGCTCTCCTGTCACTCAGGTATTTTCTTTAGTACTTGATGTCTTGAGTCTTGATGATAGCTTGAGCCTTGAGACGTTTTTTGTGCTTTTTTTTGAGTAGATATAGCTAATTGAATTGGGTATTACTGACTGTTGTGGAGTTGAATTTGCTAAAAATTGGGGCGCGTTGAATTGAAAGTATTAAAGTTTGGGTATTGTTGAATTGAAATCGATGAAATCTTATAAAGAGATACTTTCAAAGAAAAACTAATTTGGACAACGTAAACGTTGTTGGGGCGATGTCGAATAATGTGGAATTTGTCGTATTATTGTTTTATATTTTTATTATCATTACATCCATGATAAAAACTCATCGTTCAACATCGATAAGTTGTGCCCCTAGGCAAAAAATCCTGGCTCTGCCCCTGCTCAGAAGCTATTTGGACAAATTTTGAAGCAAAATGAAGTAAATAAGGAGAAAAGTTTACCTAAAGATTATGATTCGAAAGAAAAGAAGTCACCGGAGTTTTCAAAAGGTCGTCGAAGTTTCAGAATCTTGGTCACCAGAGAAATAGAAGTAGAGCAAAAATGGAGGTAGAAGAGAGAAAAATCAAGTTTTACAAAGTAAACGTTATGAAATGAAGGGTTTGGGCCTTATATAGGTGTCCCAAGTTCACCCCAACCATTAGATCAATGTTGATCGTATCTTGATCGTTTAAATCTATGGTCCATCATTACCGTTGAAACCAAAAGTTACGTAAGCCACTCCTAATGAAGCGGTGTACTTTTATAATAACCAAAAATCTCTCTTCTTGTCATTAACCTAAGTATAGGGACCAAATTGTTTGATAACCATAGTTTAAGGACCAATTTATATAGATACTAAGGTTTAAGGACAAATTTATACATCAACTATAATTTAGGGATCATATCGCACGTCTGTGAAAGTTTAGGGGTCATGTTTCATATCCGTCCATAGTTAAAGGACATCTACCATAATTAAAAGAATCAATTAAGGAAACTTTCCTTTTTATTTAATTATATCAAAAATCAAAAGGGTAGTTAACATATATAATATGTTAATTACCATAATTAAAAGAATCAATTAAGGAAACTTCCCTTTTTATTAATTATGGAAACTTTCATTTTATCAATTATGGAAACTTTCTTTTTTTAAAAGGTAGTTAACATATATAATATGCTAGTTACCATAATTAAAAGAATTAATTAAGAAAATTTTCCTTTTATGAAAATGGTAATATATATACACCCCCACAAACACAAACGAACATTCTTTTTCAGAAAAACACAATTCTCATACGCGCTAATACAATTATCAGATCAAGGTTAAGTGAAATATACTTATTTCATTGTTTAAAGTTACAGAAGTCAATATTATGATTATGTTATGAAATCATAGAGTTTAGTAGCACTACGCAATAAATTAGAATCACGAATCAATTCTTATAATTTCATATCTCATCAAGTATGTTCACAAATCTCATGGATTTATGTTTTTCATGTTACGTTATTTCATTTATTGAGATTATCATCTCATATGAAATGTGAATTTTTTTTATAGGTAATAATTGATCAGTGATTCGAGAAGGATGAAGATTGTGCAAGCTCGCAACGGTGGTTAAAAATTTAAATAATGTTATGGATTTAAGGATGTGATTGGATTTCATGATATTTTTTATAATCAAATCATTTTAGTTTTCAAAAGTTTTAAATTTAGAAGTGTTCTTCTTAATTTCTATTTCTTTTGAAAACATTTATGTTTTAAATAAAGTTTTTTAAGTTCAAGAATTGATTCATTTCAAGTGGTACCAGAGCGGATTTAAGTTCTGTAGACCCATCATTGTGAACAGTGAACGCGCAATCACTGTTCATTAGATTGCGCAGCCACTATTCACAGATTTATTTTTAAAAAAAAAGCTGAACTGTTCATGTGAATAGTGAATGCGCAATCACTGTTCATAATGAATAGTGACCGTATATTCACTATTCATGAATTTGTTTTTAAGGGAAAAAAAAAAGAATTTGAACACACACACACACACACACACACACTTGATGAATGTTAAGTCCACCATCACGCAATGCTATGTTCTAATCTTCAGTGTCTCAAATCAGATAGAAAGATATGCGATATAATTTAAATTATATTATGTTATTTACGAAATCGCGATTACCTAACATGCAATTTTATGAAATTATATGTAAATGCATGATTTGTATATAGAAATGAATATGCGTGAAATTATGTATAAATCGATTGGAGAATGGTTATTTTATTGAATTCTGCATAATAATGAATAGGTGCTTAATTATAGAAAGTTCCTTCCTATAATGGAAAGTGTAAGTTTGTGAAGACTGAAGAAATCTCTAGTTTTAGAAATAGAAGAATACCCAATCAAGAAAATTTTTAAATTTGAAAATTCCTATTTTTAGAGACTATTAACAAATTGCTATTTTTGCAAGCCTCAAACACGAACATTAATGAGTTAGAAACCTACACTTTGAGGAATCACATTTAAGAAAGATCATAGATTAGGAACTATATTTAGACACTATATATCTAACTTAGTGTACATCGATTTACGTAATATCCACATTTAAGAAAGATCATAGTTCAGGAACTTCTTTTAGACACTAAATATCAGGCTTAGTGTACATCGATTTACGTAAGAAAGTTAATTAATATAAATTTTACTTTCTTAGATGGTCCCCCCAACCACAATCTACTGGAACATTTAGATGCCATAGAAAGGATCGTCGAGGATCCGAAAATAATGGACAGGAGTTTCATAGGGATGAGATCGTTTATCATCTATATAGAATGCTTAGCCCTTACTAGAGATGGTTTGTTGAAATGCTTGAGGAAATGTTCGAATATCAAACTGTCCCTATCGTGTTGATTGCGTGCTTAAGGGATATATGGATTATTAATACTCAAAATACTATGAATATTGAAAGGCCTTTAGGATATGAGCCCGATCGCCGCCATCCACATAGCCCACCTAGTGTTGCAATTTTCCTAGTGTATAGAATGGGTAATATTATTGGAGAAGTGATAAAGGAAAAAGAAGACCTCAAAGAAAACCTTGATAAGAGACATAAGTACCACCACGCATCATATTTTGGGAAGAATCCTGAACACAACCCTGGGGAGAATCCAGAGGCAAGAGGAGATGATAGAGTTGGGGATGATTTTTAGATGATAGGAAATTATATGTGATTGTCATGTTTGGACTAAATTTTATTTAAATAAGTGGTTGTATTGGATACCATGAAGTCCATTTGATTTATGCAAGTTATTGAGATTGAGTGAAATAAAATTTGCTATTTTTCTTATTCTTGGTCTAGTAGTTAAGTGATTTTACGTTTGCATTTTATCAAAGTTATGGTAACTCGCTCCAGAAACACAAACAATATGAACTGTCAACCCAAACCAGAGAAACTGAAACGAACAATCACAACCAGAATGACCAATTCATGCAATTTCTTGAAGCGATACGCAACATGGCTCCACCCGCCGCACCACTTGTTGCACCACCACCTATAGAGAGAATTGTTGCTACAATAGTGGAACAATATCGTAAGCTACAACCCCTTAGTTTTGAGAGAGGCACAAATCCACTAACAGCAAAAGAGTGGATAAACAAGCAAGAACGGATCTTTGAACTTGTTGAGTGCCCTGAGACTCAAAAGGTAATCTGTGCAACCTTTATACTGGATAAAGGAGCAAGACACTAGTGGAAAATGACTAACAGATCCAGAGCGAAATGAATTCAAGGAATTATTCCTACAAAAATTATTCCTACAAAAATACTTCCCCACTAACATTCGAAGCCAGAAGGAAGCGGAATTCATGGTGTTCAGATAGGAAAACTTGACATTGGTAGATTATAAAATGAAGTTTGAGGGACTATCTCGTTATGCCCCACAATTGGTGAATACGGAGGAAAATAAAGCTAGATGCTTTGAACAAGGTCTCTGTGATGATCTCCGACAATTAGCGATCACCTTTGAATTAGGTACATACAATAAGGTACTGGCAGAAGCACAGTTGGCCAACTTTAGGGAAATGGCAATAGTACTAGTAAATCTCAGCAACTTGTATCCCAGAGAAACAAAATAGGAGGATCACAAAGATAAAGGGAAGCAAAATTTTGCAAAGAAAGGAAAAGGAGGGCCAGCTTCGAGCAAATATTAGGAGAATCCAATTTGTGACAAGTGTCAGAAGCATCACGCTGGGAAATGCCTTATAGAAAACCAATGTATACTTATATTGTGGAAAGATAGGTAACATGGCAATGTTTTGTACTAAGAATCGGAAGCCGAGGCAATTACTACAAACTGTAGAAACCTGGGAGTCTACCTAAAGGACAAGCCAGGGTCTATGCCTGTTGCATTTTTTATATCACAAGTGTACGATATCATAACAAATAATATAATGGACCTATGAGTCCGGATTATCATTCCCATGAGAGCTATACTTTAGTCTTAATCTACTTTTCCTACTCCTATTTGATGAAAGTAAACAAGTAAAAAATTGTGGTAGTTGTGACTATTGATTTTCTATAATGAACTAAATATCTAAAACTAATGGAAATTATTATGAAATGCCAAACAATGATTGATCAGAGATTCACGTATGTAAGAAAGATTAGGGCAAAACAAATTCATCAAATTATCACCTTAATTCAATGTAGTGTTCGGTCGAATTCTCCTATGGTATTCAATTTATCCATCTCGAGTTTTCATTGAAATTATTTAACTAACTCAATTTCATATCTCTATGTGAATTATCCTTAGTTAAACAAATTTTAGTTCTAGTAATTCCTATAACGACCGCAATACTTAGTATATGTATCTCTACACATTATACTTCGTTACCAAATTTTATTATACGTTCTAAGCCTTGAACTCACCTCTCGATTTGTAAGAAACTCAATTGATCATCAAATTATTGGCCAGATGATTCAAAGCATTAAAATTATAATAAAATCAACACATGTGAGAATAAACTACAGAAATCTTGAATTAAATAATTAACGGTCTCAAGAGATTACATTGTTTTCCCTAATGTAGAATTTAGCTAAACATGATGAAAAAGATAGAATAATTAAACATATTCAAATACATCATCGGATCTAAATGACTAGAAATATGGAATGGAATCAATTCTTGCACCAAGATCTTTTTCTGCTTCCAATCTTTGATTTCTGATTCCGTGATGAATTTCTTCTCGTGAATTGCCTCTTCAATCTTGCGTTGTTTTTCTCTATTTTTCAATGTGTGGAACCCCCAATTCATGCCTTCTTTCCTCTATTTATAGTCCCCTACACGTCCTTGGCCAAATTGGAGTCTTTTTCTAGGCTTTTCGCGGCCCAAAACACATACCCTAAACCTTGAGGTACAATGCCAAAGCTCTAGAATATAGCGCCTAGGCGCCGCAAATGGGATCCAGGCGCTGCCTTGATGCATTTTCTGTCTACGGGCAGCACCTTACTGGAATTCTTTCTGTCGGCTGTGACGGGGCAGCGCCCAATTTTTTCTCATCATTTTATAGCGCCTGGGTGCTCTTTCATGGCACCTGAGCGCCACTTTTCTGTCCATTTCTCCTTAACTTGCTTCAACACCTCCATTTTTTACCTAATCACCATACCTTCAAAACAACACTAGTACACACATTAAAAATGCTCTATAACCATAAAAATTAAGCAAATAATTAAATTGATTTGGTATAAAATTTGAGCGTAAACACACTCATCGAACACCCCCAAACTTAACATTTTGCTAGTCCTCGAGCAAACACATATACAAAGAAAATAAACTAAAAAAATACGGTACACACAACTTAGTCAGATAGCTTGCAATTAAACTCAGTACTGAGATCATTGTATCAAATCTATGAATGACTTCAAAATTACACAACAAGAGTCAACTTTCACTTATCCAATGCAAACGGGGGTGTGTGTGAAAAGTCAAGTAAAACGTTGAACATTCACAAGTTGGTTCAATTTTCCATCCCAAATGGACAATTCTTTCCTTACATCTCAATGCAAACGGGTGTGTGTGTGTGTGAAAAATCAAGTGTAACGTTGAACATTCACATGTTGTTTCAATTTCCCACCCTCTATGGATAATTCTTTCCTTACATTGCTCGTGAGATTCACACCCCCCCAAACTTGTTTTCTTTTATGCTCTCCCAATGGTGTACTCCTAAGTTTAGTTTTACGTTCACGTCCTCACATTTCTCTAATTTGGTTTTATTTAACCAGCAATGTCAACAGTCTATTCATGTGATGATTCTCCCTTACAGACTTGATCACTCGAGTCAAAAAGGTATCGGCGTGAAACATAAGCTAATTCAATGCTTTCCTTCTTTTTCTTTTATAAACGAAAAACAACATAAATCGAGGGTTAGATTCCTAGCATTCGGTCATAATCATGTATCTACTCGAAAGTCGAAACACTCCACACAAATTTTATTACATGTACGGAACCACCACAATCCTAAACCATCTCCTTGACCGGTTAATACGTTCCAAATATAGTTATAGTTAGGGGATGTTGTGAATAATTGTATACGGGGTTAAGCACCTATGTCATCTCTGTCACCTAAGCATATGAACCTCATGTTCTTCTATGATGCAATTTCTTATTTCAGTGCATAATTATTGTCATGTTTATCTTGAATAAGAAGAAATTAAAACTCAAGCACATAATTTATCACCATTCACAAACTAATCCATGCTCTTAGCTATATTAATCATAGAAATAAAATTATCTGACTCACACAAGCACACAAAAATTGTAAATTAATAGAGCAATTTTTTTAAAAAATAATATATCAACACACATAACTTGCCAATTACAATCAAAATCACACAAAACACATAATAAACATGCTAATCACACATAACATTGGCCAACAAAATATCCCCAAATTTAAGATGAACATTATCCCCAAAATTAAAAAGCAAGAACGAGATGAATACTTACCTGAAAAGACACTAATTGTCTTCGACGTCGTTGGTGTCATCTCGAGGAGTGATCGAGTGTGCAATGTGATCAGGCAGTAAAGGCATTTGAAGAAAAGTATGGTTGGAGTAAATGGAAGCTAGGACCGAGTTGAATTCAATCTGATACTGGAACTATGCGTACATAGAGTTCTGAATCTAAGTTGATTACAGTTGCATCATGATCAACTGTGCAACAAGGTCCAGGGTAGAGTCGCAAGAAGGTTGCGGTCGAATGGATCTCGATGGCCGCTCGATAGATTCGGGTGGTGGTACACTAGGGGATCCTGACCTCCTCATGAATTTCCAAGTACGATCCCGTGTAATTACCGATTTCGGGTGAATGCCCTCTTCAAATTGGTAGGTGACAACCCCACCTTCAAGCACAATTCATAAATCATAGATGCGTACCTTGAGCCACTAGTAGTGGAGCCGCACAAGGTATGTAGAATGTTGTTGTGGATAACTCGGCCAACGTCAATAGACAATCCACGTTGAATTACGTAGTTCAAGGTTGCCCATTCATTGGTGACCTTGCTCAGATTACCACTTGACAACAGTTTAGCCGAGATGAAATGATGCCACGCCTTGTATTTGCCATCATCTCTCGATTGCTTCCATGAAGTCCCGGGTTTTGCCAAAGTGCCATAACCTCGTTCGGATCAACGCCCACGTTCTGTAGTTGAGAATAGTCATCCCTCTCAATGTCAGGTAGATTGTAAAATTGATTGATGGATGTTCGATCAAATGATATCCATTTGCCCCTTACAAAAGCTCGAAAATCCTTGTGTTCCTTCGCATTGACGTAGAACTCTCGTACAACGAGTAGTGGGGCTGGAAGTGGTTGCTTGGCAAAAGTTTCCCAATGATGTTTTTCAATTTGTGCCTACATATAATTCTGAAATCCTCTATCCGGTATACAGTTCTTATGTACCACCATATTGTTATAACGTTCGGAGGCCTCGACACTAATGAACTTGCTCTTATCAAAGGAGTTGGAAGATGAGGAAGTAGATTTCGATTTCTTTTTTGAGGCATTGAACCTGAGCATATATAGAATATGGAAATCATTAGCATAACAAAGAAAAGGGATAATATATAACAGAACACCAAACATAAAGATGAGGCTCGTTAGGATGCTAACATAAGGTTGTGGAGAATGAGCACATAAGTGCACAATCATGACCAACCAATGAGCACATATGATGCATCCAATATACGACACAACACATGAAAGTTCCACAATAGAATAACTCTAATGACATGAATGTGGATGTGTGTGAAGTGAGATAGAAGTGCCACAGAAGATATAGATGGAATTAGCATAAAGTGGACATGAAAAATTCATCGAGACATATTATCAAACACTTAGTGAGCACAAAAATTTTCCACTTTGATTCAAAAATTTGAGTCTGAATTCACCAAACCCACAACACAAACCACACAATATGTCTTCAAATGGATGAAACCACTGGCAAAAAGAACAAATAAAACAAGAAAACATCAAAAAGTGTACCTTTGTGTCATGAGCTCGGTTAGAATAGAGAAAGAAAACCCACTCATACAAAATTTAAAGTCCAATTCGTGTGTTTATGTGTCTAAGGGGAGTTTGTGTGGAAGAGAAACAAAATGTGATGAAAATATGGAGTGGGAAATAGGGTGGGGAACGAGAAGAGAGGAGGATGAGAGAAGATTGAAAATTGGGGATTAAAATTAGGGATTTGGGGAAGGGGTTGTTGTATTGTTTTTTTTTTTTTTAAAAAGGGGAGAGGCAGCGCCTGGGCGTTGCGTCTCTGTAAAAAAACAGTTTTTTTTTTTGATACTGTTACCACAATTTACCACTCATGTCGTTATATCCACCCCCTCTTGATGATGAGGTTGTCACTCTCCATTTACCTTTGCGTACACCCCCAAACTTGAGTATGTCCTACAATACAACGAGAACAAAACGAATAAGTCAATCATAATTAACAATGAATAACATAACTTAAAAATTAAAAACTAAGTAATGCAAGGGATAGAGCTTGGGTTGCCTCCCAAGAAGCGCTTCTTTACAGTTATTAGCTGGACTTTGTGCCACACTTATTCTGAAACAGCTAGGTCAAGACTTTCTTTGGCGGTAGGAAAGTCCTCGACATAATGTTTGATGCCCATTGACCTTGAAATTACCCTTTGTCAGGTGGTATAATTCAACTGTACCGTAAGGGAATACTTGAGATATTGTGAAAGTCCCGGACCATCTTGATTTCAATTTCCCTGAGAACAGCTTAAGTCTAGAGTTGTACAATAGTACTTGATCCCCTACATTGAAAATATGTTGCTGAATGTTTTTGTCATGCAACTCTTCGTCCTTTCTTTGTAGATAGATACATTTTGATAAGCTTCTCTTTTGAACTCTTCCAATTTATGAAGTTTGAGTATTCTTGTTTCCCCAACCTTTTCAATGTCCATATTCAACTACTTCAATGCCCAATATGCTTTGTGCTCAAACTCCATTGGCAGGTGGCAAGCTTTTCCAAAAACTATTCGATAAGGAGACATGCCAATCAGTATTTTGTAAGCAGTGTGATAGGCCCGTAAGGTATCATCCAATTTTTTAGACCAATCTTTTCGAGATGCATTCACCGTGAGTCCCATAATTGTTTTCAACTCTTTGTTGGAAGTTTCAACCTGCCTACTAGTCTAAGGGTGATAGGGTATGGCTATTTGATGTTGTACTCCATATTTAGCTAGAACCATATAGAATAATCAATTACGGAAGTGAGTTCTTCCATCACTGATGATGGCTCTTAGAGATCCATAGCAATTGAAGATGTTTTTCCTTATGAAATCCACCACTGCCCTTGCATCATTGGTGGGTAATGCCTTTGCTTTCACCCATTTGGAGACATAATCCATTGTTACTAATATGTATCGATTGTTATAGGACGATGGAAAAGGCCCCATAAAATCAATGCCCCAAACATCGAACAACTCCACCTCCAAAATATTGTTTAATGGCATCTCGTGGCAAGCAGAAATATTACATGTTCGTTGACACTTATCACATGATCTGCAAAAACTGTGACAGTCCTTAAATAATGTTGGCCAATAGAAACCGCTTTGAAGCACCTTCGCTGTAGTTTTAGTCGGCCAAAGTGCCCTCCATAAGCTGAAGCATGCACCCTGGAAAGTATTGGTTTCATCTCATTCTCTGGCACACATCTTCTGATAATCTGATCAGCCCATCTTCTGTACAAATGTGGATCATCCCAGTAATAAAATTTCGCCTCATGGAGAAGTTTCTTCTTCTACTGATAGGTGAATTCTAGATCCACATGCCTACTTGTTAAATAATTAACAAGTGTATGATATCGTAACAAGTGTATGGCGCCAAAAACTTGGTGCGTTTTTTTATATCGCAAATGTACGATATCGTAACAAGTAATATAGTGAACCTTTGAGTCCAGATTATCGTTCCCACAAAGACTATACTTTAAGTCTTAATTATGCCCAAAATGACCTCCATACATAGAAGCATGAACCCTGGATAGTATTGGTTTCATCTCATCCTCTTGCACACATCTTCTGATAATCTGATCAACCCCTCTTCTATATAAACGTGGATCATCCTAGTAATAAAATTTTGCCTCATGGAGAAGTTTCTTCTTCTGCTGATAGGTGAAGTCTGGATCCACATGCCCACTTGCTAAGTAATTAACAATGTCTGCATACCAATGAGCTTTTTCCAATTGTAGAAGTTGTTCATCAGGAAGTATTTCATTGATATCCAAATCATCAAACTCTTATGTTTGCTCTAGCCTTGATAAGTGATCTGTTACCTAGTTTTCTGTCCACTTCTTATCAAGAATTTAATATCAAACTCTTGCAGTAGCAGGACCCATCGAATCAACCTCGATTTAGCATCCTTCTTCTCGAATAGATACTTCAACGCTGAATGGTATGTGTACACTATAACCTTTGAACCTATTAGATATGAACGGAATTTATCAAAGCTAAACACCACTGCTAGCATTTCCTTTTCATTTGTTGGGTAGTGATCTGAGCATCTGTCAATATTTTGCTAGCATAGTAGATGACATGCAAGACCTTTCCCTTTCATTGACCCAACACAGCTCCCACTGCAAAATCACTAGCATCATACATTAGTTCAAATGGTAGTTCCCAATCCGGTGCCACTATAACAGGTGTAGAAGTTAACTTTTCCTTCAGAGTGTTAACACTCATCAGAAAAGATGAATGGTATATCCTTCTCCAGTAAATTTCATATGGGTTTTGTAATCTCCGAAAAGTCTTAGATGAATAGTTTGTAGAACCCTACATGACCTAAAAAACTTCGAATCCCTTTGACTGAGGTAGGTGGCTACAGTTTTTCAATCACTTGTATATTTTCTTTGTCGACTTCGATGCCTTGTGATGAAATTTGATGACCCAACAATATCCCTTCTTTTACCATAAAGTGATATTTTTCCCAATTGAGCACTAGATTTTTCT
>CAIGRS010065569.1:0-10648 GCA_903798395.1 Fraxinus floribunda | reverse complement strand
GAACGTTGCAATTGACCCTTTTAGCGACATTCAATCAATGAATGTTGCCTTTTAAGTGTTACCAAAGTCCATTTTTGTTGTAGTGAATTATCGCTTGCCGTCTATCGTCGCGGCCAACCATCACCATCACATAGATTTTTGAAATTGAAACCTCAACTTTATGTTCTTCTTCCTCAAATGTTCTTTCTTTTCTTTTTCTCAATCAGTAATGAAACTAGTACCAAACCAGAATCGAATGGTTCGGCTCCATATCTTAAAAAGAATCACTAGTTAATGGTTTGGTTCGGTTTTCTTGGAACCGAACCAAATGGAACCATCTCAGTCCTTACTATATCCAAAAATAATAATAAAAAAATGAATAACTTCAAAATAACTTAATAATTGCATGCAAGTTTATGGTCCAAAACGCCCCCCAACAAAAAAAAAATGAAAAATGCAGCCCATACTATTTAAGAGTTTCATTCCCGTGTTTATTAATCTAAACTTTTATACTCCTAGATGAAAAATCTAATTTATTTTGAATCATGTCACATGTACAATGTTCGTTGACAACGTTGATTAACAATATCCTAGTTGACATTATCATATCCATAAATTTTTAAAAAATGTTTTCTAGCTCACATGCTTGGATTTTTACAATACATGGTTGTCAACCATGTTTGAAAACCCTGCACGTACGCTTAGTTTTATTCATTTATTTTGCCCTTTCTTGATTTATTCTCATCTTTCGATCCTTTAGAGAAAATCCAGCCCAAACCATTTATAAGTAGATCTTGCCTAAATTGGTAAATCAAATACAGTCTTCCACGAAATCAACAAAGTGAAAGCTAAAATCGCTCCCATAACCATTGTGAAGATTGGGTGCTGCAATTCTTGAGCCCAAGTCTGGCATTTGATCCATTTAATCCACGTCAACAATACGGCCCAGATTTTCAGCCCAATATGCTGAAGATTCCGGAATTGGAGAAGTCGTGTTTTATAAACACGCCTTTACTTATTTGAGGTGGTTTGCTAGATCAACAACACATGGCAAATGGACAATCATTGGATCATCACTATTTGTTGTCTCTTATGAATTGGAATTGTTGGCTTGATGAAGGGTGACGAATGATTTTCTTTAACCCTAGTTCTCTCTCTCTCTCGACTGCGTTGTTCTTACTGAGTGTATATTCTATGATTTCTAAGTGAAATCATATTAGTGTAAAAGGAGAGTGATAATAGCTATCTCTTGGTGAGATTGTGTTGTAATTGTTTAGGGTCGATTTGTGTTTGGAGAGACAGAATACTTGGTGTTCTTCTTTAATTGTTTTCTTGCTTGTTTTGGGGTTGTTCTAGTGGATTTCGAACCTCCGGGGCCTTGGGCCGAAAAATTCTTCGTGTTCTTATTTTTCTTGCAATCTGCTTTGTGTATTTTTTCGTTTAATTGTTTGAATCACAAAATAATCATTTAATCTAGGACCAACAGTGGTGTCAAAGCAAGATTTTTTTAAAACTTGAAATTCCTTTTTAAATTTTTTCTTACGATCTATTCTTGTGACTTTCTCGGTTTTGAAAAATATTAGATCTAACATATCTGTTGTTTTACAAAAAGGGTTCTTCAATTGGAATCTTGTTTCGATCTATGGTATTTCTTGATTATCTCTTACATATTTTACAGTTCTGGTAACGATTACTTAAACCCCCTTTTGTATTTGTGATAAAATCTTGATTTCAAAGTTACAAAATTAGGGATTTCTGACCCCTCTCCCTCGATTTATCTTTGTCTAGGGATCCTTGAGAGACCCCTGGAATCTGAGGGAATTCAGTCTAAGGAATCTATTAGGGTTTTTTTACCTTTTCTTTTGATATTATATACATACTTGGCGTATGCTGTGACATTTGATTCTTAGGTTGATAATTATAAATCGTTTGAACTTCTATGATTACTTAATCCATGTTTTTTTATTCTCATATCGTGTCTATACTTTGTGTATAAACCTGCATACATATTCTAAATTTGTTCATTGTTGTTTTCTGTGTGTAAACATTCTGATTTTGTACCTATCTTGGACATATTGTTCATGTGATCTATTTAAATTGAAAAGGTTTGTGCTTTCTTATTTGTCCACTTTCTTGAACACGATAGTAACACATTTGCACAGCATGACCACGAAAACTGATGTTCAAAATTGGGATGGCAAATGAGACTTTAGTGTCTGGAGCCAGAAAATGAAAGCCCATTTGATGCAACTAAAATGTGCTAAAGCTATTGATGAATCTTGGCCAGAGACCTTATCTGCAGATATGAAAATTGAGCAAAATAAATTAGCCTGGAGTACTTTGTTCCTTCACCTGTCTGATTCTATAATTAGGAAAATAGGAGAGACTGAAATTGCTGCTTGAGTTATGGGCAGCCTTACAGAAACAATATGTCACTAAGTCTTTACCTAATAAATGCTTTCTTTGGAAATAATTTTTCAGTCATAAGTTTGATCCTAGTGCAGATTTAGAAGAGAATATGGATAGGTTTAATAGAATCACTCAAGACCTTATTATTAGTGGGAAAAAGACCTCAGATGATCAAAAGGTAGTTGATCTACTTTATTCCCATGGTGATAAGCATAAAGATACCAAAAATGCTTTGGAATATTGTAGAAGTGACCTAACTGTTGAGATTATCCATAATTCTTTAAGGAACAGGGACTCGGAACTTAAATCTAAACATAAGGAAGTTCTTCATGTAGAAAAATCCTTATTCAATCCTAAATTCTCTACTAAAGGCTTGAGTAATTTCATTCAAGCTAATTACAACAAAGATAAAAATTTCTCTAAGAAGAAATGGGGAATAATAAAGAAAACGACAAGAAAATGTATAAAGGAAAGACTAAGAACACGAAGTGTTATTATTGTGGCAAAACTGGACATCTAATAAAAGATTGCTTTAAGAAAGCCAATGACTTAGGAAGTTGATCCAATCAGGATAATGGGACTTTAGCCATTGCTGTTTCCTATAAGGAAGCAAATGCTGATATTGGGGTAGCATATATTTCCTCATTGGAGAGGCCTA
Organism: Fraxinus floribunda; assembly: GCA_903798395.1. Lineage (NCBI taxonomy): Eukaryota > Viridiplantae > Streptophyta > Magnoliopsida > Lamiales > Oleaceae > Fraxinus > Fraxinus floribunda. Next base: position 7,602 of record CAIGRS010065569.1, on the reverse strand, counting down.
ATCAAAGTTAGGTTCTTGATTCAGGCTGCTCCTTTCACATGAGTCCCAATATCTACTGGTTTTCTGATTTCTCCAATCTTAGTGATGTTTTTGTAAAACTAGGGAACAATGAGTCTTGTAAAATAAAATGAATTGGTAAAATTGTTCTAAAATTGAAAAATGGTCAGTTTCTAAGGTTTAATCATATTAGATATATTACAGCACTTAGAATAAATCTCATCTTTTTAGGGGTTTTAGATAATGAAAAATATCAAATTGAGATTAATAATGGTTTTACAAATATAATCAAAAACTCATTGTCAGTTCACCAAAAATTAACGGAATCTATATCTCAAAATATTGCTTTAAACCTAGTGACAAAAAACTAATAAATCAAAATTATGTCATAAAAGATTAGGTCATCTTAGTGGGAAGGGTTTAAAACTTCTTTCAAAGGATGGCGTCTTTAGAAGGGACAATGTTCAAAAGTTGACCTTTTGTGAACATTGTATTATGGGAAAACAAAACAAAATGCCATTTAAGACATGCATACATAAGTCACAAAACATACTTGAATACATACATAGTAACATGTGGGGCCTACTCCTATACCTACAACATCTGGCTATCGATATTATCTCCTTACCATTGATGATTAGTATAGGAAGGTCTGGACTTTCCTATTAAAATCTAAGCCTGATACTTTCTTGGTCTTTAAAGATCGGAAAAAAATTGATAAAAAATCAGACAGGTAAGAAGATTAAAATACTAAGAACGACAATGGGTTAGAATTATGTAATACTGAGTTTGATCGGTACTGCAGTAATCAAGGCATCCTTAGGCACATGACTGTGATCGATATCCCACAGCAAAATGGTATTGCTGAGAGAATGAACTGGACAATCCTTGAAAAAACCAGATGTATGCTGATTAGTTCATGACTGCCAAAATTTTTTTGGCGAGAGATAGTAAAGAATGCCTGTTATTTGATAAACAAATGTCCCTCTAGTTCCTTAGATAATAAAGTACATGAACAAGTTTGGTCAGGATTTGTTCCTGATTATACTCATCTGAAAATATTTGGGTGTGCAGCCTATGCTTACCAAACTGGTTCAAAACTCAATCCAAGATCTCTGAAATGTGTTTTCTTAGGTTATAGGGAAGGAATAAACGATTATAGACTTTGGATTAGAGAAGTTAGAGGATTTAAGGTGATAATAAGCAGATCAATAGTTTTTAATAAAGAAGTATTTCCTTGTCTTGGTGACAAACTTGTAGAAGAAATAACTGACAATGATTTTGTTGTCACTGAAATTAATTTTAGTAATCAAAATGTTCTTGAACAGACTCAGAATGAGGTGGAGCCACCTCAGACTGAGCCCTAGCATATCACAGATGATGAAAATCTTGATAATACTCAGGATTTTGTGCCTACACATGACCTGCAGGACTATCAGTTGACTAGAGATAGAGAAAGAAGACAAATAAGACCTCCTTATAGGTATCAATATGCAGTTTATGTATCTGCACAGATAGATTCTGATCCTCTAGATACAGAACCTGAATCATATGAAAAGTTTGTTGCCTCCAAGTAATTTGCCAAGTGGCTTGCAGCCATGCAGGATGAGATGAGTTCTCTATACAAAAATAAAATCTGGAACTTAGTTGAAAAGCCCAAAGGCTGTAAACTAATTGACTGTAAATGGGTTTACAAGATCAAAGGGAAAGGGTATAAATAAATGATAGAAGATACAAAGCAATACTTGTAGCTAAAGAGTTTACACAAAGAGAGTGTATAGATTACATTGAAATATTTTCACTTGTAGTTAAGTACACCTCCATTAGAATATTGCTTGCACTTGCAGCACAATATGATTTAGAGTTAGAACAATTTGATGTGAAAACAACCTTCTTAGATGATTCTTTAGATGAAACTATATGCATGTCACAACTAAAAGGCTTTCAGGTTAAAGGTAAAGAACACTTAGTTTGTTTATTGAATAAGTCCTTGTATGACCTAAAACAGACTTCAAGGCAATAGTATAAAATGTTTGATTCTTTTATACAAGCTCTAAAATTTAGAAAATCTAATTATGATCCTTGTTTTTATTTCAAAAAGAATGGAAATTTTGAATCATTATACCTGCTCTAATATGTGGATGATATGCTTCTAACTAGTCATAATTCAATTGTTTTAAATGTTATGAAAGAAAATTTGAAATTTGAGTTCGAGATGAAAGATCTAGGACTTGCTAAGAAGATATTAGGTATGGAAATAAAAAAAATGGACAGACTAAATGGATAACTGTTTTTTACCCAGAAAGCTTATATTGAAAAAGTCGTTAAAAGATTTTCGTTGCATGATGCTAAACCTGTTAGTCTACCTTTGTCTGGAAGTGTGAAATTATCTGTTGACCATTTACCCAAAAATGAAGATAAAATTAAAAGAATGTTACATGTGTCATATGCAAATGTTGTTGGATCTATTGTGTATATTATAGTATGTTCAAGGCCCGATATAACTTATGCAGTAAATGTACTAAGTTGATTTATGAGCAACCCATGTGAGCTTCATTGGGAAGATATGAAAAATTTAATTAGGTACTTGAAAGGCACACATAACTTAGGACTCATGTTTGAAACTGATAAAACTGGGCTTAAGTTGAAAGGTTGTGTAGACCCTTACTTTTCTTGAAATTTTGATAATAGAAAGTCAACCACTACATATTACTATGTGATAAATAACACCTGCATTAGTTGGAAATCACAACATCAGAAATTGGTTGCTTTATCCTCCACTAAGACTGAATATATTGCTGCTACAGAGGCAGTGAATGAAGGAGGGCTGATGGGTTTACTAAATGAATTAAAACTTATAGAAAGTCAGGTGGAGTTATGTTCTGATAACCAAATTGTCATTTTCTTGAGTAGAAACCCAATTTTTCATGAAAGAACTAAACATATAGATGTTAAGTTTCATTTCATTAAAAATATAGTTGTAAAATGTGATATAAAACTGATCAAAATCCCCACTAAAATAAATCCAAACAAGTAATAAGAGTAAATGAAGATAGTTTTTTGTCAGAATCCACTTAGACATGGTCTCAGAATTCAGCAAGGTGGAGATTGTAAAAGATTGGGTGCTGCAATTCTTAAGCCCAAGTCTGTCATTTGATCCATTTAATCCATGTTAACAATTCGGCCCAAATTTTCAGCCCAATGTGCTGAAGATTCTAGAATTGGAGAAGTCGTGTCTTATAAACACGTCTTTACTTATTAGAGGTGTTTTGCTGGATCAACAACACCTGGCAAATAGACAACCATTGGATCATCACTATTGTTTATATCTTATAAATTAGAATTGTTGGCTTGCTGAAGGGTGACGAATGCTTCTCTCTCTCTCTCTCTCGACTTCGTTGCTCTTACCGAGTGTATATTCTATGGTTTCTGAGTGAAATCATATTAGTGTAAAAGGAACTGATAATATTTATCTCTTGGTGAGATTGTGCTGTAATTGTTTAGGGTCAATTTGTGTTTGGAAAGACAGAATACTTGGTGTTCTTCTGTAATTGTTTTCTTTCCTGTTTTGGGGTTGTTCTATGGATTTGAGCAAAATCCTAACGGAATGCTCAACGGGGGATTAGGCGTTAGAAGCGGTTGTCGAACCTCCGGGGCCTTGGGCCGAAAACTTCTTCGTGTTCTTATTTTTCTTGCAATCTGCTTTTGTGTATTTTTTCGTTTAATTGGTCGAATCACAAAATAATCATTTAATCTAGGACCAACAACCATAAACTCCAAAAATGAAATCTACCATAGATTGGATTTCAAATCGGAGAGGTAAATAAAATTATTTTCCATCATGGAAGAACACAAAAACATCGACCAGAAAGCTATGGCACGTCTGTTTAGAGAAAAGAAAGAAAAAACTAGGTTTATAATCGTGATGTAACAATAAATTATTTTATTTGATAAATATACTAAAACTCTATTTGTGTAAAGTTTACTTAAGGCTATTTAAATAAATAAAAAAATACTTAAAATTGTGGTGTAACTAAATAGATTCGTAATGCAAAATAATTACCCTTAATTTACCGCACATCTAATGAGATTCACTACTTTTTAAAGAACTTTTCATCTGTTTTTATCGAAATTTATTAAAAATTTGATTTTTATCTGAACCAGACAGAAACAACGGAATTTATACAATTATTTTCTGGAAAAAAGGCTCTGTCTGTCCACTTGACACCTCAATGAGGCCACAACTAATATTAGCATAAAATCATGTATTGGCACACAATACTTAAAACAAAATTGAATATTATTTATAGGACAAAAATGATCAATCTCCTATTACAATGTGAAGTTCATGCTCTCAGTTTGTAATTATTTTATTTAAAAGTTTAAATCGAAAAAAGATGAAGTGCAAGTATATTTTATCTTTGAGCATATCTACATGTACAGAAAAAAAAAATCACAGAAAATCCACTGAAAACACAAAAGTAGGTGGGGCCCTTTTTTGCAATATTGAATTCACATGGGGACCACCCCCATGTGAGAATCTGCTCATTTCTGTGGAAATTTTTTCTGTACAAGCAGAAAAAATCTTTATCTTCAGCATGCTCAATTTATTTTCTAATTAAATATTTAATGCATGTGTATCCCGTCTTCGACACTAAGTAGCCACAAATCATGGTGTCACACTTGGGTTAAGCGGGTGGAGGAATGGTCGCACTCAATCTGTATAGACCTAGACAATCTGGATTTTGGACAATTTCAGAACTGTTTGTTGGGGAATATATCTGACAAAACGAAACAATTTTGGATGGACCACAGCATAGTTACAAACATTTTCTAGCAGATAATTAATGAAATGGCTAACGGACTTAATCTACAGTAAGTAGAGAGGAAATCATGGTGCTCTTGTACCGTGTCAACTAGGGACGAGTACAATTTGATTAGATTTAATTATTTACTGAGATTATAAAATCGTCAAGAAATATGTAGCGTTTTAGCAATCTTTTGGCTCTTGAAAATAATAAAATCGAGCAGGCTTTGGTTCAATTCGATTTTCTTTATTGAATTTTGATATTCATCAGGTTCTTAATGTTATACGTTAAACAATATAATTTAAAATCTAGAAATAACTATAAGATCGTATCTGGTACGCAATATCGAATAAGATTAAGAGCAAAAATATACTTAAAATTTACTATAAGGGTTCGCCGATTGAATTATTGATCGTGTTTGGCAAAAATCCAATTTAGGTCAACGCGTATCCATCGAGTTTCATAGTGATAGCTTTGATTGCAAAATCGTTAATCATTTGATGACCGAGTTAGGGAACTGAGTAATAAAAGTTCCAAGTCTAAATTAATACAGCAGATTAAACAAAATCATTAAAAAAATCAAATTATAATCTCAAACAAACTTATATTCAAAGAAAAAATTAGAATTATAAAATTGACACTCATTTCTTTTTCTTTTTTTTTTTTAATTCTCCACATGATGTCATAAAATAATAAGGAAAGTTATTTAATTTCTAAAAGTTGGGTAGCACAAGGCAAATGATCGTATAATTTAAATTGTATAAAGCATAATTAATTATTATCGCAGCCATAATTTTTCTTTTTAAAAGTGATGCACATACAAGGAATCAAGAGAATACTTTTTTGTGTACATCTAGAATAGATTAAATCACAGATATGCGTATCAAAATTAACATAGTTTAATATTATAAAGCATTTAACTTTATAAAATATCAAATCGACCAATATAAAAAATCACTTTTCTTAAAAAAAATAAAATATTGAGAATAAGAGTTAACTTCTTGTTCTTGCACTACAACGTGACACCAGAAAATAAGTGTTTTCATATTCAAAATGAATACGTATTATTGAACATGATTCAATAATATATTTAGGGTGTGTTCGAACTACATTATTTTGGAAGAATGTATTCTGGAATAGTTAATTGATGGATAATGTGTGGTTGAAAAAGAAGGAAAAATTATTGTGTAATGAAAAATATTATTTTATTGAACAATGTGTGGTTGAAAATGAGTAGAAGAATGAGAATGAAAAAAATAATGCATACCAAACAGGGCCTTAATATTATTTGATCTATTTCATCAATAATGAAATACGAGGTAAATATAGTTTCTTAGGACGTCTTCGATCGTACTTAAAATCCAATTAAAATTGAAAATATAGTCGTTATTGAGTTCCACTCGTCTAATAAAGTCAACAATAACGGATAGTTTTTCAATTTTAATCCGATTTTAATATCTATCGAACATGCCCTTGAAACTTTTGTCCCCACTGTTAAAATTCGGACTTGTTTCATGCATTTTACGTTGTTAAGTTGCCCCTCCCTAATTTTTTTCAAGACTATAACAAGATGGAAAGGTACTCAAATAACAACCATGCTACGTGTACAACNTCAATTTTAATCCGATTTTAATATCTATCGAACATGCCCTTGAAACTTTTGTCCCCACTGTTAAAATTCGGACTTGTTTCATGCATTTTACGTTGTTAAGTTGCCCCTCCCTAATTTTTTTCAAGACTATAACAAGATGGAAAGGTACTCAAATAACAACCATGCTACGTGTACAACGTCGGTTGACAACCACTCACATGGGGGGGTCCGCTTTCTTATTTTTGGCTTTTTTAAACATGCGGACCCCACATGCATGTGAGTGGTTGTCAACCGAGGTTGTCAACCTCGGTTGTACAAATAGATTAATTCCTCAAATAACACCCACTCTATCTAATAGGTTAAGGTGTTTACTAATGTTTTAGAAGCCCGTTTAAGCATTGACTCGAAAATGGCAGTTGTTCAGATTTTAAGGGTCGAACATGGATTGAATTGGACGTGAAAAAATTAATAACTTTTGTTATGCCTTTTTAAAAAAATGGAACATGTAACTATAAAATTTGATTCTAGGTCAATCCGTCGATTCCTTTGTTTCTTTTCTGATTTTTAAATATTCATTTTTTTGTCATGTAAGAGACTAGCTCTCTACTCGATTTTCAATTTTTGTGATAGAACAAGAGGGTCGGAATCCTATATCATTGATCATGACACAATTATGTACACACTATTCATTTGAAAATTAATCACTCATGAGTGTACCTCACAATTATAAGTAGGGCATATCAACATTGGATTTGAGTCAATAAAGATGGTCAAGAAAACCCTTTCACTCACTTCCCTGCCTCAAAGCATTACCCTTTAATTCCCTGTCCCACAAGAAAGTGAAATAACCCAAATTATGTCTCCACAGATTCCCTTCTTTTATTTCAAAAAATAAAACATTCTCTGTTTATGTCTTTACTCTTTATTATCTTCCTGTAGCCGTTTTCATTTTTTCCCACTCCTTTGTCTGTGGGGTAGCTTGTTTTTTCTTTTCTTTATTCAGATTTTGGGTAGACTATGTTAATCATTTTTTCCACTTCGCTCATTTCATCATGAATTCTGTAAAATTTATTTGAACCACATTATTTTGGAAGAATGAATTCTCGAATAGTAGATTGATAGAGAATGTGTGGTTGAAAAAGAAGAAAAAGTTATTGATGTGATGGGAAGTATTATTTTATTGAAGAATGTGTGGTTGAAAATGAG
>CAIGRS010065533.1:328-12462 GCA_903798395.1 Fraxinus floribunda | reverse complement strand
CCCTGAATTTGCACCATTCGCGAAACAAGGTCGGAAACTGTAGATTTCGACGCCGCCCGATGGACCCATGGTCGCGGACCACATGGGCTATCCTCCCCTCCCCTGATGCACCTTGCCCAACCATGGACATGGTTGAATTCATGGATGAATTTGTGATTGTACAGATGAACCTTTGCTTTTCATTTCTCACAGACTCGTGCGTGTATTGTTGGGGTATTTCATGATGCTGTTTATAGCTATAGAGAGGGGAGGGGAAGAAGAGAGAGGCGACGAAAGAGACGACACAGAGAGGATGGGAATTGGGAAGAAGAGAGAGAGAGACGCCTGAGAAATTGAGATTTGAGTTGGTTTGGAAGAACACGTTTTCATTTTCTAATTTTTGAAAACAATTTCTCAAAATATTAAAAAAACACATTTTCAACAATTTCAAAATAACCCCTCAAAACACAAAACACAAAATGAATTCAAAACTCAAAACGAAAAATTGAAACAAGAAGAGAACGGCCCCTTAAATTTTCATATGGATAAGTACCAAAATAGCCAGAGTGGTATCACCTAGTCACAATTCATGAATCAAAATCCATTTCAACTACTCTGGCAAGGCTATCGAAGTCATGGAAGCACGCATATAAAAAATTTATTTTTGAATTTCCATAATTTTTTTTTAAATCTGAAAAAACATATAAAATATCACACAAGCAGATAAATAAAAAATACGGAATTACATCTCCAAACTTGAAATACACATTATTCTCAATGTGAGCATTAAATAAGCCTCAATAAACTTAGTTATAGTCGCCGTGCCTTCTGAACTTATTTTATACTCTTTTGCAAATTTTGTAGAACATTTCCATTGTACATAAAAACAGAAAAGAAAAATAATCTCCAACACAATCAAATGGGAGTTAAAGATAATTAATCTCCAATGACTCATGATGTTGGATTTTTGAATTTTGAAAGCCAAATTTGGTGTGTCGATTTGTATGTGACGGGAGAAAACTCGAGTTTGAACTGTTTTGAAGATTTTGAAATAAACTCGTGACTTGCATATCCATGCGAATGCATGGATTTAGAATTTGTAGTCACTTGATTTCATCCCATGACTGCTCTATCAGGGGTATGTTGGGTTTATTAAATTGTCATGTGGGTCTACATATATAATTAATTGTGTATAAGACTATCTTAAATTTGAGCTGAATTAAATTGATCTGATAAAGAATTGAATTGTGGGGCTTATGACATCTAAATAAAGTGTGGGACGAATTATATGGGTAGAGACCGTATCCATTAGGGTTGTATTTGATGATGAGTCAAACACATATGAAAAGTATAAATAGGGTTATAGTCCTCAATTCATATGTAACTTCTCATTCTTTGTGTCATCCTATCAACACAAGAATTAATAAAGAAAGTATATTGAAGAGGAAGATCAAGAAACCCACAATAAAAATCTAGATTACAATTATGACTCGAGAAAAAAGGATTTGAGTAATTAAATTAAAAATAAGACAATCAAGATTATGAAGCAAGAAGTCAAGATCAAGAACTCAAGAATCAAAAGAGTCAATAATCAAGATTCAAGATCGGAATCAAGACCCAGTAATAAGAAATTATTTTCAAAGAATTAAGGTATGTTCCGCATTATTAATTTTCTTGATGATTTGACATGAAGGGTCTTGGCAATCAAGCAATTAGGTTTTCTAGTTTAATAACGTTTAAAATTTCATAAAGTTTCAACAAGTGGTATTAGAGTCAACTCTATGGTAAACCATGGAGATTCAATAAATAATTTTTAGGGTTGAAATTCATACTTTGGATTTTTCGATTTCGGGACGTGAATTTTAACCATAAATTTCAAGATTTTAGATTTTGGAACTTAATTGTTGAATTTATGTACGGTTATAATTGATTATTCTTATTTTAAATTAAGTTCTGCATTAAAAAAAAAAAAAAAAAGACTTATGCCTGCAACTTTGTCTGTGTGAATGATTAAGCACATGCGTTAAAAAAATAAAAATTCATTCTTAAGTAGGATGCTTATCACATCATTACTTGATATTTGGCACTAGACGATCGTTTTCATTCATATTTATGGTGACTTTTTGTTGGCATATGTAATTGGTATTTTATAGAAAGAAAATTCAGAGTTGTGGCTGCATGTTGCTGCTGGACAGTAAAGGCAGCGTTGGGACACCGCCTGTTCAGCGCCCTTGTGCTAAAGAAGCTTAATACAAAATAAATAAATAATGATTATTGCGGCAATCGATTTCAAATCTCGGTATTTAAAAGTTTATTTCGGATTACTAATTTTCTGAAATAAATTAGATGAAACAACGTGTTATCAAAGTAATATCTATTGTCTAAATTAATTTATTTGGAATATTAAGAAAGTTGTGCGTACATAATTCATGCGGGTATTGATCGACCCAAAGAAATGTTAGTATTTGGCCGAATTATTTGCACACATGTGTTGATAAATACTTGACAATTGTAAAGTTTTCCATTATGTGAACATTAAGTCGATCCAAAGAGAGACTTGATGTTTAACTGGATTTATTGTCAATATTTGATTACTACACTATGAGTGTCACTTACAAGTTGGTATTTATGTCCAAGACTAAATATCAATGTTGTCCAATAAGGACTCTTACGTGAACATGTTATTTAGTTTATGTTCTCTATTCGGTTAATCTATCTACTCCTATAATATCTGTCATAATCAATTCAATTCATGTGTTTAAACTAAAGTTTAAGAGCTGAAAAGAGAACGTTTGTATCGTTTTTGGTGGCATCGATCTAGACATTGCATTAAGAATTGAATAATCCACTCATTTTATATATAAAAGTTCTGCTAATAAAAAGTGACTTGGATAAGTGGAACCGTTCAAGCCGCATAAGTCTTATGATCATGAAGCGTAGAATTCCAGCAACATTGAAGGGTGTTGTGTCTGATGAAGTAACTACTGTCAAGAATTTTTTTTAAAGAAATGGACAAATTGCTTTGCAAAAGGCAAAAAGGCCGAAATTAGTACCCTTCTCACGAACTTGATTTCATTAAAGTATAAGGCTAAAGAAAACACGAGAGAGTAAATTATGGATATGTCTCACCTTGTTTTAAAACTAAAAGCATTAAAGCTTGAGTTGTCTAATGACTTGCTCGTGCATTTAGTTTTGATTTCTATTCTTGCACAATTCGACTAATTTAAGGTCAGTCACAACTGTCAAAAGGGAAAAGTGGACTCTTAATGAGCTCATTCCATATAACGTGCAAGAAAAAAAGGTTAAAGCCAGATAAAACTAATATTATTCACTTGACAAGTACCTCTAAGTACAAATAATAAAGAAGAAAGTTGCATTCGGTTCGGTTCGAAATAAACAGCAAAAGCTTGAAATGGATAAATCTAGTTGTTACTTTTGTGAAAATCTAGGATATATAAAGAGAGACAATATTAAATACCACACTTAGTGTGTAAAGAAAAGTACACTTCTTACTTTAGTTTATTTTAAAGTTCATTTAATGTCAATTCCTAGACACACTTGGTGGATAAATTTCAATACCACTACTCACATAAGTGTGTCTATGCAGGGTTACCTAAACTGTCAAAGCCAATTGATGCTGGAAGATTCATCTATGTGGGACGATGGAAAATCAGTTAAGGTTGATGCTATATGGACTTTAGGTTATCATTAAAGACTGATTATTATTTGGAATTGAAAGACACTTTTGCGGTACCATCTTTTTGGACAAAATTTGGTTACTCTTGTTCAATTGGAAATGGTCAATTTGATCTTTTTTCTTAATTTAAATATTGTGAGTACTAGTTCTTTATCTAGTTACGATGGCCTATATTTGCTTAATACGGTTGCCTCTTATAAGAAACATTGCATGTGAATTCACATGGTATTAAACATAAATTAAACAATGAGAATTTTGCTTCCTTATGGCATAAGTGATTACGTAACATCTCTCAAAAGAGAATGAAAAATATTGTGTCAAAAGGAATTCTTAGAACTAATTCATACGAATATAAGGAGATTAGGTGCCAATAGGACTTCAGACGTTTTAGAACTAATTCATATGGATATCTGTGGGCCATTCACTTCAATTTCTTGGAATGGTCAACAGTAATTTAATATGTTCATAGATGAATTTCTCTCACTATGTCTACATATATCTCATTTATGAGAAATACCAAACGCTGGATATGTTCAAGGCATACAAGGCTGATGTTGAAAAAATAACTCTATAAAAGAATTCAACAAGTTAGATCTTACCATAGTGATGAATACTATGACCAATATCATGGATCAGGAGAACAACGTCCAAGCCTTTTGCTAAATTCCTAGAGGAATGTGAAATCTTCTAACAATACATCAGAATCTATCTAAGTAGAAGCACTAAAGATTGCAACTTAAATTCTCAAAAGTTCCAAGTAAAGCAATTGTTAAGGGGTTACAAATTTTTTAAAAGATCCCACTACTAGGTCAATTTTTGAAATAGAAAATGTCTGATTCCTTGAGGATGTAGAGTTTGCGAAGGGAGAGATAAGGTTATAAGGTTAAAGATTTTATCTTGGAGGAAGAATATGTATATATTTCTTCTATTGCAATTGACACTAAGTAATTTCGAATCAAAAAAATATTACAAAAATCCCTTATACAAAATCAAGAGAAATCAAGAGATTGTTCCAGAAAAATAAACTCAACAACCTTAAGAACAAATGTCATTAAGGAAATCCACTATAAAAAAAGGAGAAATGAAATTCATGATGACTTTATAGTCTTTCTCTAAAAAATATAAGGATGGCGTGGATTGATGGAAAAAGATCTGATCAATCAACTTTCATCAAGCCATGCAAATGAATAATTTTCAATAGTGGGTTGATGCTATGCATAAAGAGATGAAGTTCATGAGAAACGATGTTTGAGAACTCATCCTTCCTGAAGGTATGAAATCCATTGGTTGTAATTGAGTATTTAAAATCAAGAGGGATTCAAAGAGTGATGTGGAGAGATATGAGGTTCATCTTGTTGCAAATGGTTTTACTAAGAAGGAATGTATTGATATTAAAAAGGCTTTTTTTAAATCTTCGATTTCTTTGAAAGACTTTTTAGAACTATTATGATATTTGTGACACGTTTTGATCTTAAGTTACATCAGATGGTTTATAAATTAAAAAAATTCATCTATATGCTTAAGTTTATTTTCCGTAATGGTATTACAAATTTCATCAAATAATTATCTCATTTGGTTTTGAGAAGAATTAAGTTGATGATTGTGTATGTCACAAGTTCAGTGGGAGTAAGCATATTTATTTGATATTCTATGTCGATGACACACTGTTTGTCTGCAATGATATAAGTTTATTGCATGAGATCAAGATATTTCTGTCATGGAATTTTAAAACGAAAAAATCTTGGTGATGCCTCTTTTATATTAATGATATAGATACACAGGGATCGTTCTCGGTGTGTTTTGGATTATCACTAAGAAGTGTATCGATAAGGTTCTTAAGAAATTTAGGATATAACTATGTAAACCAGGTGATACCTCTGTTGATAAGGGAGACACGTTTAGTCTCAATTAATGTCCTAAGGATAAACTTAGATGAAAGAAAATGCACAAAATTCTCCATGCTTTAGCAATTTGAAATTTAATGTATATATAGGTTTGCACACATCCGGATATAGCATTCATTGTTGGAATGTTAGGTAGATATTTAAGTAACTCTGGGATGAAAATTTGGAAAGATGCCATTAGGTTATTTGGTATCTATAGAGAACTAAGGATTACATGACCACATTCAAAAAATCAATCCAATTGGAGATCATTAGATATTCTGATTCTTATCATGGAATATAACTACAAAATATTGTCACTATGCTGCATATTTTGGATGGAATTGAGACCACTTAAGTTATTTTGTGATATAGTAGTCTTGTATTTCAATAGAAACTTGACGATGTCAGAGTTTATAGACATTAAGTTCATATTTGTTAATGAAAAAATTCAAAGTGATTAGGTTTCTATAAATCATACTAGGACAAACTCCATAAATATGGATCTATTTACTAAATAGCTACCACGCAAGGTCTTTTATGAGCATAATATTCACATGGGTGTTGTATCTATTGATGATATGCAAGTTTTCTGGGAGTTTGTATTCGTATGTTGCTTGTTTTAGACACATATTTTTATCCATGGATATTCGGTTTATTTCAGAAATAAAGTATTCAGTTCAGTTCCACACTGATTAAAGTTTATAGTTAATCTCATTAAAAAATAAGGTATGACTAGTTGGAAATATGTATGTTTGGATCACATGACATGTAATTTCCATGCTATACATCTATACTTGATTTATGTCATTTGATTGTGTTGATATACATGACCATTGAGGGTTTAGTTATTATATTTGTAATGAAAATCACTTTGATCCTATATTGATATAATTAATGAACGAGATTGTTTGGAGATGCTTTTGGTTATGATAGAAAAAGTTTTGACGTCGTAAGATTATACACATTTATAAGGTAACATATGTAAGCCAAGTGAGAGATTGTTGAGTTTATTAATTTGTCATGTGAGTCTATATATGTAATTAATTGTGTATAAAACTATTTTAAAGTCAAGCCCAATTAAAGTGATCTAATAAAGAATTAAATTTTTGGGTTTATGCCATCCAAATAAAGTGTGGGTTGTATTATATGTGTAGAAACCGGATCTATTAGGCTTGTATTTGACGATGTGCCAAATGCATATGAAAACAATAAATAATGTTATGGTCCCCAATTTATATATAATTTCTCATTCTTTGTGTCATCTCATCAACACAAGAATTAATAAAGAAAGCATATTGAAAATGAAGATCAATAAACTCACAATCAAGAGTCAAGAAAAAAAGATTGGAGCAATTCAATTGAAAAACAAGACAATCAAGATTGTTGAGCAAGAAGCCAAAATCAAGATTTAAGATTGGGAATCAAAATCCAAAGTTTAAAATTTCAACAGAGTAAACACGAACTTGCCATCGCAAGCTAAAGTAGCTATTCGATCTCATGGTTCAAGCTTCGGTTTTCTTTTAAAAAAAAAAAAAAATTATTATTCTTGGCTTAGTTCTGACATTAGCAGTACGATCCTAAAAATACAGGGACAAGTTTCTAATTAAAAATCTAATTGGAAGCTATACTTACTTTCCATCAAGTTTGACGTAGAAAGCAGCGGGAGGATTTAGAGCACCCAATGTTTATGCAAGATCAATCATTTTAGTTCCATATGCCAAACTTGCCGGAGATTTCAGTTTATCGATTATTGTGTATTTATTGGATATATTGTAATTAAGGTAGAATTGTCGAGACTTTGTTTTCTCATAATTAAGTTATTGTATCCTTCAATTTATTTTTTTACTTATTAAGCTCTTGCACTATGAAGTACTCAGTAAGAAGTCAATAATTCTCTGCTTGTTGGTTGAATATAATAATAATAAATCCAGGTACCTAGGCGATATTGGTGATTTCAATTTGAGGATGTCAAACATGCTTTTATGGAAAATTCAAGTTGAAGCATGTACCTAAATTGATGTACAATTTAGGTACAACGTGATAATGAAGGTCATAATGTGACTTACGTTGCTGGTGCTCGGAAAGTCACTAAGGGAGCTATGGTTGTTGCTCGAGAAAGTAAATATGGAACTCTTTACATTACTTGCAATTGTAGAGACATGGTTGCAGTTTCTAATTCGGCTATTAACTCTAATTTATGGCACTATAGAATGTTGTATATGAGTGAGAAAGGAATGAAAGTGCTTCAGATTAAAGGGAAGCTACCGAGATTGAAATTTGTTGAATACAACTTGTGTGAAGGCTATACCTTCAGAATTAATAAAGGGTTAAGTTCTCTAAAATTGGAAGCGACAAAAGTTATAAAATCGGAGTTGATTTATACAGTTGTGTTGGACCTTCAAACTGTTACTTTCCTTGGAGGTTCTAAAATTGTGTGACATTTATTGATGACTCAAGCAAAAAAGTATGTGTTTATTTCATGAAAAATAAAGCTGATGTTTTTATTGCCTTCAAGAGATGGAAAACGATGATTGTAAATAAGACATATCTGAAGTTGAAGTGTTTGCAGTCAAATAATGAAGGAGAATATATAGATGATTTCAAGAAGTATTGTATTGATAACAGAGTCAAAATGAAAACTATTCCAAGAATATCTTAAGAAAATGGTGTGGCTGAGATAATGGATAGGACTTTAAATGAGCGTATTAGAGGCATGAGATTGCATGCTGGTTACCAAAGATGTTCTGGGCTATAACTATTAGCAGTGCAACTTCTTTAATCAATAGAGGTCCTTCAACACTATAAGGCTACAGAATACCAGATGAGGTTTGGAATGTTAAAGAGGTAAACCTTTCACACTTGAAAGTGTTTGGTTGTTTTTCATACGTTCACATTGATTTTACTACAAGAAGCAAATTTTATCTTAAATCGAATTATCGTTTCTGGGATAATCAAACTTAGAAGGTTCTCAAGAACAAGGATGTGATCTTCAATGAAAATGTCTTGTATGAGGATAGTTGGAGAAAATCCTAATTCCTAAATACACAAGTCCTGAAGTAAAGAAGTTTGAGATGATCCAGTTGAAAGATCTTTTCGTAATCAAGTTAGACAATGCTGATGGTGGAGATCAAAAAAATAAAGCCCAAAAGTACTTCAGAACACCCTTGTAACTCAACTTAGAAGATCCAATAGAACTAGTAGACCTTTATAAAGGTACTCTCCAACGATGTATTATGTTCTTTTGACTTATAGAGGTGAACCAAAAAGTTATTGTGAAATTGTGCACGTTGATGAATTAATCACGTGGGAGTTAATCATAAGGGATGAGAATTACCAATATAAAAGAAGGGTTTGAAAAATAAATGGGTTACCAATTAAAAGAAGAATATGATGGAAGCATGCTATCTAAAGCAAGGTAGGTTGCAAAGGGATATCAATGGAATAAAGACAATGACTATGCTGAAATTTTCTCTCATATGATAAGATTAACCACAATTAGAGCAGTTCTTCGATATATGGTAAATGAAGACTTGCAACTAGAGCATTTAAATATAAAGATAGCTTTTCTTGATGGTGATTTGGAGAAAAAATGTACATGATGTAGCCACAAGGTTTCGAAGTATTGAGAAAGGAGAAAATTGTATGTAGACTTCAGGAGAGGTTATATGATTTTAAACATGCTACGAAATAGTGGTAAAAGAAGTTTGATAGTTTTTTGGATAATAATAGCTTCATAAGGTGTTAGCGGATCATTGTTTCTATATGAAGAACCTTGATAACTCCTATATTATCCTACTGCCATATATTGATAACATGTTGATTGCAGATGCTTGCGAACAAAAGATAGACAAGTTAAAAAATGAATTATCTAAGGAGTTTGCAATGAAGGATTTGGGTGTTGCAAAAGAAATCCTTGAGTTGAGAATTACTAAGGATAGCAATGTCTTGAAACTGTCATAGGACGAATATGTAAAGAAGATGCTAAATAGGTACAAGATGGATGATACAAAATCAGTGAGTACTCCTTTAGCTAGTTATTTCAATCTATCCAATGAGCAGTCATCTTCTACAGGGCAGGAGCGGGTGTACATGGTCAAGGTACATTATGCCTCTGCTATTGGCAATTTTATGTATATCATGGTGTGTATGAGATATGGCATAGCAAGTGTAATGGGAGTGGTGAGTAAATATATGAGCAATTTGGATAAACTTCATTGGGAGAAAGTAAAGTGGGATTCTGGATAAACTTCATTGGGAGACAGTAAAGTGGATTCTCAAGTACTTGAAAGGTAATGTAGATTCAGCTTTATGTTTCGAATTATAGCTATGTAGATGCTGACATGGTTAGGGATATTGATTGTAGAAAGAGTACTACGGGATATAAATACACTTTAGGTGGTACAACAATTACTTGAATATCTAAACTGCTGAAGATAGTTATCTTTCTACTAATGAGACAGAATATATAGCTATGACTGAAGCTAGTAAACAGGTGATATGGGTGCAATCTTTACATGAATGGAAAAGTGTGTTGTATTGTGAGAGTTAGAGTGTTATTCACTTAACACTATTTATTATACAAACACAAAGCATATATCACTTCAATAGATCGATTTTGGATGATGGAATCTTGATACTTGAAAAGATTCAAGGGAGTCAAAATTTGGCTGGCATGCTGATAAATACTATTCCTATCGAGAAATTGAAATTGTGTGCAACATTTGTTGGATTTTTCTTTTTGAGGATTGATGAGCTTTTATCGCTGCAAATGAGTCATTAATGGTGGAGCAGTTTCCAAGTGAGAAATTGTTAAGTTATGGAAACTAATTATTGTCACTACGAAACCAGTATGTTGATCGACCTCTCCATGGTGAGGTTGTCGTGGATGTTGAAAGGAGGATTAAAATTTCATTATGAATTAGTTTCAGAATTTGTTTCCTTGTAAATTTTGATTTAGGAATTTGTGTCTTTGTGAATTTGAGTTTCGCCCTAATTTATGTTATAAATAGGTAGCCATCATTAAGCTTTTGTATTGCCATCATAAAAGGCAAGAGAGGAATTAGAGAAGATATGGTATGCAATTTTTTCTTGTAAACTTCTTTTCATCATAGTTAATTACTGCTGCAGCGAAAGAGAACATCTCACATTGGACGAGCCTCTATAAATCTTACTTATTTTTATTTCTTACTGCGAATTAATTGCTCTAGGTAGAATAGAATTAAGATTTCTAATTTTCAACAGTCGAGTCATGGGCAATCTCTGATATATCCTCCTCACCTCCCTGGATATGGCATTTGCAGTCAATAAATTATCTCAAATTATGCTTTGGCCGACTATGCAGCATTGGGTTGTAGTTAAGCATCTCATAAGCTATCTCTGTGGCACTTCTTTTCATGGATTATTTATTTGTTGCCATTCTATGTTATCTCTTCATGCTTTTCTCTGATTCAGATGGGTCGGCAACTTAGATGTTTGCACCTCAACAAGCTCTCATATGGTTTTTCTTGGTCACAATCCAATTGTTTACAGCTTACCTACATCACCCACTAAAAATATAAAGTTGTTGCAAGCATCGCCTCTGAAGTCTTGTGGATTAAGTCTTTACTGTTTGAACTTGGTGTCCGACTTCCTTCTATACAAAATTTTTTTTTTTAAATATGACAATGGCTGTACCATTTATTTATGCTCAAATCCAATCTTTCATTCGATAATGATACACATAGAGATTGATTTTTCACTTAATTTATGATCGTATTCAAAATGGTAAGCTCCAAGTATGTCATGTTTCTACCAAGGAACAATTTGTAGATGCCTAATAAAACCAATGTCTAGTGTTCGATTTCATCTTTTTCGGACTGAATCAGTATCTTGCAAGGTCATATTATTTGTAACCATGGATCTATGTAGTAATGTTGTTTATTTGACTTAAGGGTTGTATTGTTGAATCTTAGTTGGTTCAGGATTAGGACTCTTGTCAACTGTAAAATACATGCAATGTGCTTGCACGCGCGCAAAAAAAAAAACACTTCCTATGTGAGTATAAAAAGTACGGAACAATGCTAGGGATACATAGCTATATCCATAAAGATGTCTGTGGATACCGACCTACGAGGTCACTAAGTTCGGACTATTTATGTCCCAATGAGGAGAGGACAACGCGAGGTCGGGTATGTGAGCTCAGCTCGGTTCTTGTGTAAACTTGCCCAGCAAGCTATTGTAGCCTTCCAAGACGCAACAGTAGCTGGTTATTGCAGATCACTGACAAGATCTTCATGCTACCAATCAAAGGAGTACAAATGAAAAGGTCTCACATCAGCGCCCACTTAGTCCTCCAATCAGAAGTATTAGCTTGCCTTCCTAAACAAAGTATTTAATGTTGGGACCCACTTGTACCATCACCTTATAATCAGAATGCGAGAATTAAGCTCGGATGCCAATCTTATTGTGCCAGCACATGTACTTGTTCAGCTCAGCGTTTCAGGGTGACAAGACAGGGGTACTATGTGATGGCATACCTCTCCTATAAAAGGGTCCAGAAAGCAAATGGAAAAGGGGATGAGAGAAAAAAAAAA